>CM031957.1:30597328-30607991 GCA_018749465.1 Paracanthobrama guichenoti
AAGGAAAACTAAATCATAATTCAAAAAATAAGTATTTGCACATACTGATAAACTTGGCTGGAGTTGACTCTGGACTATTTCGGCATTTGCCGTTTGTAACCTTCCTTTGTCGAGACTGCAACATTTCTGCAACATTTCCCTCAGAGAGTGTAAATGCTTAACCCAGTCGTTAACTGTGATTGTGCATTGTTATATTATATTCCAAAAAGAATCTCTTTGAGAACGGTATTTGCTGATATATTTGCTGTCCTACCTGAAACGCTATCATTGTTCATTTGTTGTGACTGCTCCAAAGTGACTTTCTGGCTCTTTGAAAAAAACATTTGACCACTTTTAATCCTGCGGTGATCTACCCGGTGTAATAATTCAGAATTTCTTTATAGCATTTGTGCACAATTGTATTAATAAATATAAAAGAACTATACCATAGCCTACAATAGCCTGTCAGTACAGAATTATGATAAACATCAAAGCGCCTATATATAGCATGCAGAGGAAATTAATTAAAAATTCTGTATTTTTATTTTATTTAATTGTTTATTATTTCATTTTTTTTTTTTTTTTATTAATTTATAACACTTTGTTAAAACTGTAGTTTTAAAATAGTAATGTTCAAAGCTTTGTTTCCTGCGATTTGAATTCCTGTGTAAATGCACATTTTTGTGATTTTATGCCGCTTCAGATTTAGTTTCTGTGCCGGGTTTGCTGTGTAGAGATGTCTGTAGTGTAGTAGAACACTTTAAAGATTAAAGTAGTTTGATTGGCATGGTAAAAATCTTTGCCAAAGCATTCTTCTCTTTTTCGCTCTCCTCAAGCACTCCTCATTTGTCGCAGGGTCACCACTGTTTCTCAGGTTCAGGTATCGTCTAAAGCATGATAAGGTCTTAAGATGTGTTGACAGTCGCTGGCAGGCTCCTACGCCCAGAGAATAAGCAGTCATTGGCTGAGAGATTGCATGGCTTGTGTTGTCAGTGTGATTCATAAGAAGTGAGGTGGAAGTGAGGACTGAGTGACGATCATGACAGGCACCGCAGAGGTGAAGGGCTAGGATTTCTGGCTGTAACGCTTCCTGCTTGCATAAGCGTGTAATTGGGAAGCCTCTCTTTGTCTCTGGTCAAATTCCATCTGTCAACACTGATCTCTCCATCTCTCCGTCCAGCGGCCCATCTTGTTGAGCCATCCACTGAGAGTGACAGATCTCTCATTGAGTTCAGAAGCCGTTGAAAACTGGCACTGCCAATAAGGTCCATACTTGTACACGCAGTGATGTTTACAACATGACGTTTACTGAGGGGAAGAAAAAAAAAATATGGCTGGACCTGATTTTAGCCATTAGGAATAAAGTGAATACAGACTGAATGTGAGTAAAGTAATGCTTGGTTACCATTATTGGATAGGCTGTGCAGTTTAAGTGATAGAGGAAGTGCTGTTAAGATGAAAGATGTAGATTGTTATAAGTATTTCATTTCATTTTATTATTATATATATTTTTGTGTTATGTTGTGTTGTGTCATATTCATTGATTTTAATCCATTTTACTATGACTAAAATTACATGTAATTCTATGTATAAAATGTATTATTTTTGCCATTATCAAGATAAATCCTTATAATTTCTATAAGTTCCTCAGATCCTTTAAGTCCAGTAAGTTGCGAGGTGGGGACTTGTTTGTTCAGCACATCCCGCAGATGCTCGATTGGATTGACATCAGGGAAATTTGGAGGCCAAGTCAACACCTCAAACTGTTGTCGTGCTTCTCAAACCATTCCTGAACCATTTATGCTTTGTGGCAGGGCGCATTATCCTGCTGAAAGAGGCCACAGCCACCAGGGAATACCATTTCCATGAAAGGGTGTACATGGTCTGCAACAATTCTTGGTACGTGGTACATGTCAAAGTAACATCCACATGGATGGCAGGACCCAAGGTTTCCCCCGGAGCATCACACTGCCTCCATCGGCTTGCCTTCTTCCCATAATGCATCCTGGTGCCATGTGATTCATCAGACCAGGCCATCTTCTTCCATTGCTCCATGATCCAGTTCTGATGCTCATGTGTCCACTGTTGGCATTTTTGGTGCTGGACAGGGGTCAGCATGGGCACCCTGACTGGTCTGTGGTTATGCAGCTCCATACGCAACAAACTGCGATGCACCGTGTATTCTGACAGCTTTCTATCAGAACCAGCATTAACTTCTTGAGCAATTTGAGCTACAGTAGCTCGTCTGTTTGATCAGAACACACAGGCCAGCCTTCACTCCCCACGTGCATCAATGAACCCTGTCGCCGGTTCACCACTGTTCCTTCCTTGGAGCACTTTTCATAGATACTGACCACTGCAGACCGGGAACACCCCACAAGAGCTGCAGTTTTAGAGATGCTCTGACGCAGTCGTCTAGCCATCACAATTTGGCCCTTGTCAAACTCGCTCAAATCCTTACGCTTGCCCATTTTTCCTGCTTCTAACACATCAACTTTGTGGACAAAATGTTCACTTGCTGCCTAATATATCCCACCCACTAACAGGTGTCGTGATGAAGAGATAATCGTCAGAGGTCAAAATCAGGCATAACATTATTTAAAGTTTTTAAACAGTTTTAAAAGCTTGTTTTGTTCCTTATCATTAGAAAAGTCATCACACAATGATGATGATGATGATGATGATTTATGCTGATATTGTCCAAAGCTTCACTTTGCCTAGAGTTTTTGCCACGCATTTGTCAAAATGTGTTTAAAAGTTGTCAAAACTTTGGTTCAAATACAGACCTGCACTTTTCAAAAGGAACAGATCTCCTGATCTTTTTCCACTTTTCCGCTCTCTAATAGTTTCCTGTCACTCTCCACTACACTCTCTGATTAGATTTTAAAAAAAAACCACAAACATAAAATTAGCAGAACCCCATAAATTTACAAACGTACCCCTTCCAGTCACATAATTAGCATCACAGTCATCCGTGAACATCTCAAGGCAGTCTCATTGTGAAAACTCTGTGGCAGAAATGAGGTGAGTTTCCTGGCCAACTCGTTTCCTGTCCACCTGTCATGTAGCCCTTTTCTGCACCATGTCATCCCAATGCCCCCCTCCACCCCTATTATTTTTCATCGCTGGGAGTTCTTTTTACTTTGGCAATTCCAGTGGTGATATTAGTCCCTGCGCTGCTGTGCCACGACTTTTTGGCGTCTGTGGCATTTGTGAATAAGCAATGAATGTTTAATGCCGCAGTTAATGTTAATCCTCACCCCGAGGTTCTGAAATGGTCTTTCTATTGAGCAGAATGAGTCTGGCCTCTGGCTTTGGTGTGTTTGGATAATCAAGGGAATTATTCTCTCTCCAGGGAGTAGATGAGTCATTACGCAGCGCACACACAGCGTTGTTTTGATGCCGTGCTTCTGAAAGCGCTGTGTTCCCTAGTCTTGTTGCACATGCTTCCCTTGTGATTTTGGATTGAAAGCAGACCCAGTGTTTTAAATTCTATTTAGGTGTTTTTCATAAAAGTTTGTTTGGTTTCACATATTGTATTTTAAAGTGAGCTATGAACCCTTTCTGCTCAGTTTATCTGGGACGGAACAGCTACCTCAGATATTCATGAGGAACTTTTTTAAGACCTTTCCCTCAAAAAGAAGTAGAGACGGAGGCCTGTGGTACTGTACTGTCGCCCCATTTTATCCACAGTAGTGCCAATGAATAATGTAATAAGATATTCAGTTAGGGAGATGGGCAGAGGGAATATCTCTCAGCTGAGGTGAATACAAAGCACTTGGTTCTCTGAATTATACAGAGAAAGTCCATAAAGGCCAGCTAGGAAGAGTGAGATGTTTTTATCTTTAGAGTTATTCTTACTCTGAGCTTCATGTTTTATAAAAAGCACAAGACAGAGTAATGTAACATGCATGAACACATTCTAAAGCACATAGTGATGTATCATCCTTGACCAGGAGGAAAACATGTCAAAGAAAGATAATAATTCATAATTCATTCTTTTTTTTCCCCTTTGACCTTCCTGTTTGCTTTTAACCATGGCTTTCATCGCAATTGGTTTTGCTTCCTTATGTTAGATTAAAAGAATTCAGCTCAGATGTACAAATCTGATATGTGACAACCACAGATGCTGCAGCACAAGTAGAACTCATATGAAAGCAAATAGCCTGTGTGTAACATTGATTTTAACTTAGTTAAAGGGTGTTAAATTAGAACTAAATTAGTTAAATTAGTTCTCTTCAAAATGAACATTTCCTGATGATTTACTCACCCCCTCATCTCATCCAAGATGTTTATGTCTTTCTTTCTTCAGTCGAAAAGAAAATAAGTTTTTTGAGGAAAACATTCCAGGATTTTTTTCTCCACGTAATGGACCTTTATGGCAACCAACAGGTCGAAGGTCCAAATAAACGCAGTTTCAAAGGCCTTCGAAGGGCTTCAGAGGGCTCTGCACGATCCCAGCAAAGGAATAGGGTCATATCTAGGGAAACCAAAAAAAAAAAAAAGTATATACTAAATTGCTCATCTTGCGCTGCTCTTCGGCGCGACACTGATAACGTCATCACATCGGAAAGGTCACGCTAGACGTAGGTGGAAGTACCACCCCAATCGAACGTGCGAAGACTATACACAAACTGTCAGGGTTCTCCTCTGACAGCTCTGTCTGTTTTATCATTGTTTAATGTGTTTTTGTTTGTGTTGTGCTTGCACACATGGCTCTGTCTTGATTTGTGTTTGCCATGTGCTCCTTGTGTCCTGCCTCCTTGTTTCCTGTTACCACGCCCCTTTGTTTAGTTCTTCTCTAGTCCTTGTTTCACTAATTGTGTGCTCACCTGTTCCTTGTCTGAGTGTGCTCACCCTTTCCTTATGTTCTCTGCTCCTTGTTTGTCTAAGGCCCCGTCCACACGGAGACACGTTTAGCTGTATACTTAACATTTTGTACCGTATCAGCGTTTCGTCCACACGGATCCGGCGTTTTGGGAGCATGAAACCGATATTTTTTGAAACCGATATTTTTGGGACCCAGAGTGGATAAATCTGAAAACGACACTCTAGCGTTTTCGTGTGTACAGCCAATCTGTATATTTTGTGAAACGTTGATGTCATCACACCACATCCCACATGGGGAAAGAGTAGAAAGGGATACAACTACGGGCACTGGGCATGCGCACATCAATATTGCGTCATTTAATTACTGTATTTGCATTATTGTAAGGGTAGGTTTAGGGTTGGGGTTAGGGAAGGTGTAGGCATTAATAAAACACATCTGGTAAATGTATTTATTGTTATTTTATTGTGAGGTTTTGCCTCACTTCCTACCATTGCTATACCCCTTCTAGCCACAACTCTCCTTCTCCGTTTTTAGTGTATTTCTGTGGCAGAATTACAGCGCCACACCCTGGCCTGGCATGTATACTACATAGTTTTGAGTTGGTTTCAGTGCTCTCGTGTGTACGCAGATATTTCTTGAAACGAAGGGAAAAAAAGATTGGATAGGGAAAGCTCTGGCTTCGTGTGGATGGGGCCTAAGTGTGTTCTCCTGTTCCTCATGTTCTCTGCTCCTTGTTTGTCTGAGTGTGTTTACCTGTTCCTCATGTTTTCTGTTCCCTTTATAATGTGTGCTCTCTCCCTCATGTGTTGCTGGTTCGTTATATGTGATATTCTTTTGTGCTGTTACAGTTTGTTTGCTAGTAGTTGCTCTAGTTAATGCCAAGCATTTGTTTCTGCTGTCTGCCTTGTCTTGTGTTTGTTGGGTCTCCTGTTTGTTCTAGTCCTGCCCTGCAAGCTGAGCATCTCTGGCTGCTTCCTTTCTCTGCCAAGCAGCAAGACTGGTGCTATGCCTGATCGTGCCCTATGAGTCTATCCACTAGTGCTGTGTGATCCTGTCTGACTCTCGCTGCATCCATTGGCCTGGTGTTTCTGACTTCTACCACAGCACACCAGCCTGTTCACACCTTGGGCTGGTCTCAGCGGCCATTCCCTCAGCTTGCCTGTCATCGTGCCTTGTCCCTTCCTATCGTTTGGACTGTTATCACCTCCTCTACCTCACTATATCTTGTCTTGTCTGCAGTTTTGTTAATAAACCCCTGAACACTCATTTTGCATTTGAGTCCTCCCTCATAGATCCGTGACACAACCGGCCTTTACCAAAATAAACCCCATCTCCAACTTCAAAATCGTCCGACATCGTTGGTTTACCTTTTTTTGCTAAAGGGCATTTGTATTAGTCTTCGCACATGCACTTTGTAAACACGGGGGCGGTACTTCTGCCTACGCCTAGCGTGACCTTTCCAATGCAATTACGTAATCCATGGCATGCTGCAGAGCTGCGTAAGATGAGCAATTTAGGCTAAAAAGTATATACATTTTAAATATTTTTGTGTAATTTTTTGAAAATGGCTAATCGTTTCACTAGATAAGACCCTATTCCTAGGCTGGGATCGTGCAGAGCTCTTTGAAGCCATTCAAAGCCCTTTAAAACTGCATTGATTTGGACCTTCAACCCATTGGTTGCCATAGTCCATTTATATTAAGTCCATTTAAATCCTGGAATGTTTTCCTTAAAAAAAGATTCTTCTTGACTGAAGAAAGATGGGGTGAGTAAATTATCAGGAAATTTTCATTTTGAGGTGAACTAATTCTTTAACCCAGCCAAGTGGACACACATTAGGAGTAGTGAGTTGTAACCCATGGCCAGAGCAGTGGGAAGCCATTTTTGCCGTGGGGCCCGGGGAGCGATTAGGGGTTAGGTGCCTTGCTCAAATGCACCTCAGTCATTTTGGCCGTGGCACTGAAATGAATTTATGCTGAGAAAAGAGAAACAAGAAGTGTGTTATGGCTTTTGCATACATAGACTGATTTGGATTTTCAGGTGCACCCTTACGAAAAATAACCATGGTTTTATTGTAGTAAAAGTGTAGTAACCATGGTTTTTTGACTAATTGATTACCATTTATATAACCACAGTTTTACCACAAATACCATGGTTAAACTATGCGTAGAGTAGTAAAACCATGGTTCATTTTCGTAAGGGCATGTTCATTGTAGGAGGCTACTACTACTACTACTACTACTACTACTACTAATTATTATTATTATTATTTTAGTATTACATAAACAATTTGGATAATAAACAGTTAACCAGATGATGTAGTTTAAAAATACATACATAATTTAGTTTATTAGCCTAATTATGGGCTGTTTGAATCTATAGTACCTGGAGAAAGCTTTACATTTGCATTTGCATGTATATTTATTTTATATATGTAAGTCTTCCGTTCTCAAATTGCTAACGTGTTTTCCTTGCAGGTTGGAACAAGCGTGTGGATTATGAACCTGGAACAGGCAGCAAGCAGCTATTTCCGAAGATGCATCTGGAAACCTGTGATGGCCCTTTATCTTCAGTGCGAGCCATGGTAGAGCTACAGACCAACCATATTGGGAAGGGCTGTGACAGAGAGACCTATTCTGAGAAGTCTCTTCAGAAGCTCTGTGGTACGGTCAACTTCAGCACAAATCATGTATCAGTCAGTCCAGAACTGCCTCGACTTGGTTTGATGAGCTTAAAGGGTTAGTTCACCCAAAAATGAACATTGTCATTAATTACTCATCCCGATGTCATTCCAAAGTAAGACTTTCATTCATCTTTGGAACACAAATGTAGATCTTTTTGATCTACATTTGAAATCTGAGAGCTTTCCTCCATTGACAGCTACGCAACTACAAGCTTCAAAAAGTTCATAAAGAGATTGTAAAAAGTAATCCATATTAATTGAGCGGTTTAGTCCAAATTTTTCAAGAGACTTGATCACTTCATATGATGAACAGATCGAATTTAGGCTTTTATTCACATGTAAACATTCATCAACACACACGTCAGTTGTTATAAGCTTAAGCATGTTTACTTGACGTGCGAGAACCAATTAGGTTAATTCTCATGTGTTACGCAGCACCTTTGAGCTTCCGCAGTTTGTTCTCACATGTCAAGCAGGTTCAGTTGAGCTTCTGTTTATGTTCAATGATTAATGTTTATATGTAAATAAAAGCCTACATTTAATCTGTTCATAAAGCAATCGAGTCTCTTCAGAAAATGTAGTGAGTCTAAACCGCGGAATTCATTTTTCTTCATTAACTTTTTGAGGAGTTAAAGTGGTAGTTGCATAGGCTGTCAATGAAGGGACAGAAAGCTCAAAAAGATCCAAAAAATCTTCATTTGTGTTCCAAAAATGAACGAAAGTCTTACGGGTTTACGAGATGAGGGTGAGTGATTAATGACAAAATTGTCTTTTTTTGGGGGGTGAACTATCCCTTTAATGAGTTTAACAAACTTTAACATTTGCTACAGCAATGCTCAGAAAAAAAATAAAAATTCACTGGGGAATAGGGAGGCACAGTATTATAGCATGTATCATTTATTGTTCCATATTGGACATGTAACACTGGATAACAGATATCTAATTGTGCATGCACATTTCCCCTATTTTTACATTTAGATTACCTTTGCCATCAACTAAATTAATAGTTAAAAGTTTAAATTATTAATAATTTAATAACACTGTTAAAGCTGCAGTCCGTAACTTTTTGCGCTCTAGCAGAACTGTGGAACTGTGCTCCTCCGCAGCGGTTCCTACCAGTCTGGTCTGAAATAGTCCCAATATAAACACGTATTATAAGTGTACCATAATGATTCAGGGTAAGACAAAAACACGGTTTGGAAAATGGATTCATGTTGTACATTCTCATTATATAATTTCTGTAAATTTTGAAAAAAAAGTTACGGACAGCAGCTTTAAATGTCATTTTAGCAGATCGCAATATGAATATCCTTTGGTCATATAGATTACAATTGATTTTAGTTTTTAATGTTTTATTGTTCATTTATTTAGACAGAACTGTATAGAATTTTAATATCAGCCATTTATCAGTTATGAGTAATAACATGAAAATAATTATCTTACCTCCAACGGGCTCTGTCCAAGACCCTTGTAAATGGGTCATAAAACAATTTTCATGTACCTCAGCGAATCAGTCGTTTTAATTTGATGAAAGACTCTTTAAGACTGATGCATTATGAAGTCAAACTGTTCTGGCACTGATTTGTGAAGCATTAAGTCTGTTGATCTTTTTACTGTTTTGGCTCTCTCTCAGTAATAATCATTTCCCTTGTTGATGGCAGTTGCTTTTGCCAAAGCACTCTGTACATTTAACAGAAATGAATGTTTATTGTTTGAAATCAGGCATACTTTTGTGTTAAGTGTTTCTGAAATAGACATCAAAGCTTCCAACCCAAAAATCCCAATGTGTAATCATTAGAGCAACCTTGAAACACTGACATTTTGTTTATTCTTGACTGGACATTTGATAACATGGGCCGCCACTGAGACTCATGCCGCGCTAGAAATTGCTTGCGTAATGTAATCTCATTGACCTCTACCTTTACGGTATTTCTGGAAATGGATTCTCTCAGAAGAGCTCAGACGCTTACTTGGAGACTGGCGGTGAATTTATCGCCTAATATCGATTGGCAGAAATAAATACTGCATAGCTTAAAAGCAGTGCCGCTGCCATATTCTCTCTCGTTTCTGTCTCTCTTTGGGCTTGTGGCGAAGTGAGTGATGTGGAGCTGTGGAATGAGAACATGCTGCTCTGACATCGGCGAGGCTCATCGCTCATTCTGTCCCTCTTTGCTGGCTGTCCTGTCGCCCCTGAGTGAGGAAAAAAAGATTCAATATCCTCCTGTACTCCCAAATAAAACACGCAGAGAGAGGCATGAGTGAGCGTGGGAGGGAGGGAGGACGACAGGAGGCTAATCAAAGATTGATAGGTGGCGCTGCTCTTGCATATTTAGGGCATCTGTACTAGACTTGTCCTCAAAGCGAGTGTTCCCACAATTAGTTATATCTCAGAAGTTTTCGTGTACTGCATGTTTTTAAAGGGAGAGTTCATTTAAAAAATGTAAATTCTCTCATTATTGGCACATATTTATGACATATGCTTCCCAAGTGATGAGGAAGCCAAACTTAAACTCTTTTACCCCGCATGAGCACCCTTAGTTTAACGTGCCAAAGTGTTGCTAGGCCACGAGCAATGAGTTTTATAATGAGGCGATTGCTTTCAGAAATGACATTTCAGTCTGGGTTGAATGTGGGTCTCGGAACCAAATGTTATTTGCTTTTCATTTCTAATTTGATGTGAAGTGTGCTGTATGCACTGTATATTTGAATGCCAGGGCAACTAACATGATTTTAACTCTTTATGACAGACAGCTTGTAATTTTTCATCGCTGCCTCTCGCAGGAACCTGAACTAACCTCTGTGCTTTTATCTCCACAGGAGCAGCCTCGGGCAGCACAGACCTTCTCCCGGCCCCCAGCGCGTCCACCAATTGGACGGCTTCTTTGCTGACAGACAGTGGCCGGGATAGCGACCTCATCTTCAGGTTTGATGGGCGACAGGCTGCCAATATCCCAGAGTGGGTTGTGCCACAGAACCTGACAGATCAGTTTACCATAGCAACATGGATGAAGCACGGGCCAAGTCCTGGACTGAGAGCCGAGAAGGAGACATTGCTCTGTAATTCAGATAAAACTGGTGAGCTGTTGACTTAATAGGCATGTGTGAAAAATTTAAGAGGGGAAGGGTCTTCGATTAAGTGCTTTGTTTGTTCTCTCTCTCTCTCTCTCTCT
>CM031958.1:0-22671 GCA_018749465.1 Paracanthobrama guichenoti
TTCAACAAATGATCTGGAAGATGTCCTGAAGCTACCACTTCAGTGCTGGAAGTGACTGCATAACCTGCTCATCCGTTACCTTCAATTACCGGAGCTGAACCATCAACAAACAACTCCAATTCTGCACTCTCTATGGGAGAGATGTAGCTGCATACGTTAGCGTAACACAATCGTGCGTCATTTCTCCTTCATCCTCTAACACAACTTCAGTCATTGCAGATATCATACATGAGGATGGGTTCGTGACTGGTGTACGCTGTAAAACAATGTTCGGGGCTGTGAGGGTTGTTAACCAATTTCCCCAACGAGAAGAGGTGGCAGAAGTGACTTTTGCTTGATTCATTAGTGCGGACACTGCATGAGGGCATCTTGCATTCACAGTCTGTCCTAACACAGTTCCTGATGAAGCCTGAAGGGCTAAATGAACTGCCTGCACTGCTCTAAGACAAGGGCCCATCCCTTGAGTGACTGTGTCAAGTTTACCAGAATCGTAATGAATTGGACATAAACTGCCCCCATGATCTTGCATTAGACATGCAGTCATGAAGCGACGTGTTCATGGACGTAAAGCACAAAGGGCCTATCAGATTGTGCAACTCCTAATGCTGGTGCTTGACACAGTGCTCTCTTCAAATCATTGAAAGCTTTGAGCTGAATTTCTTCCATACAAACAGTATCAGAATCTTTAACTTGGCCTTTCAACAAGTCATAGAAAGGCTGTGCACTCGAGGCATATTCTTCAATCCAAGGTCTACAGTAACCTGTGGCTCCTAAAACTGATCAGAGTGTTTTAATTGTATTAGGCGGAGGTTCAGCTTTGACAGAAACGGCTCGATCCTCTATGGACTGCCTTTCATACAAAACAGAAACCCCACCTATTGCACCAGTTAAACAAAGTTTAGTTTTCTTGTACGGAATGTTTAAACCTTCAGCCAATTTTCTAGGAATTACTGTAATTTCTGCACCTGTATCAAGCAAAAGTCAATCTCTTTCTCTTTTATGCTACCTTTCACAAAAATTCTGTTGTCATTGTGATGGATTACAGGGGAAAGGTAGCTACTCACAGCCCCAACAATTCGTTTTTTTTTTTTTTTTCTGTTATTTTGTGCTCTTAGAAGAGCCTGAGTGAGCTGTCCTAAAGTTTCAGTGTACCTGGCGGAACTACTTCAGGATTGTAGGCGGGCTGAGAAGGAACAGTTATGTATAGTGTTTTTTTTTTAGTTTTTTTTTTTACTATCTTGCAACTTCTTCCTACACTCTTTCTCCCAGTGACCTGATTTTTCACAGTAGTTGCATTTGCCTTCTCTCTAGCCTTAACATCAGCATCTCTTTCCCATGTAGCTAACGGTTTTGTTAGGCCAAGTTAGATCTGAGAATGGCAATGCTTTTCTGTACTCTGCTAAAAGGCCATCTGACCAGATGTGGACTAAGGGTCCCTTGTCATCTAGCACACATTCAGAATCAACTTTTCCACTGTAAGTTACAGCTGACTGACAAAATCTTTCCGTGAAATCACTCACAGTTTCTTCTTTCCTTTGCACACAGTTAGTGATTCTGGACCAGTCTACTTTGGTTCAAAACACCTTCTCTCAAATCGCCTTTACTGACATGTTGTAGTTCAGAAGTAACAGCAGACTCAAGACTGTTGAATTCAGATTCAGTTAGAATTTGTGACTTTTGTTAACGACATGCCGTAGAGACGCATCTTGCTTATCAATGCCCTTCTAAATTCAGAAAAATGTGTGCGTGCTGAGGGTAAGCTCTGGGATAAACTTTCTATGTCTCTAGATCCTAGTGCTTTGGCAACAGTTTGTGGTTGGACAGAAGAGTTAGGAGGAACACTTTCAATTCCCTCAGTTCCCTGAGATCTTCTCCTAGCGCCATTTACAGGCACACCAGTTACTGATTGAGTGGCTAAATCTGTTTCAAGGCTGACTAACTTCATTCACATCAGTTTTCTCTGCAGCTTTGTTGCGGTTCAATTTCTCAATAAGTTCAAAGAGGATACTCTAGCACAGAGCTCTTTGTTCTGTTTCTCTAGCTCTGAGATACGCCGAGACTGTGGTCTAGCTAACGCTAAACCAAATTCTCTGATGGCCTTTCACATTGTTCTTGTGAATACATGCTCCTAATACCCTTTTACATTCATCTACCGACCAAGTCTTGTCTGGCTGGATCTCATATTTCTCAGTTAATTCTTGTCTAACTTTCTCAGTGACTATTAGATCCATTTGCACTCCTAAATGTGACCACAAAGGAGTCGCAAGACCACCTTTTTCAGTTGTGTGGATCGGTCTAGCATTCTTTCCAAACATTTTTCTGAGTTTCTTTGTTTACACACAATCAAAACACTAAAACTTCTCTGATCAATAGCAAAAAAACAGAGGACAACACAAATATTAGCATGTGATGCTAATCTTCCTGCTGAAACAGAGGCTTAAACAATACTTCCTGCCAAAAACAGAGGGTAACTTTCATCTCTAAAACCTCTACAGCTGTCTGATAACTCTTCTCTGGCGGCGCAGAGGGAAACAAATTTGTACTGGTCTTTAAGGTTCTTTTGGATAGACACTCCCCAAACCTTGGTTGTACAGAAAAATTCAGCCTGGAGCGTAGCCAGATCTTTGAGCTTGAAGTTTCAATCTGGATTCAGTCTAGATTCAGGTGAGGTCTATCTGGGTCACGGCACCAAAACTGTTGGAAACTCAGAACACCAGGAGAACTTGGATATATCTTTCAAGCAGACGTTGCTCTTTTTATTGAGAACACGTGCTGTTAATAACAGTAACAAAAACAGTTTAATTTATCTGTATTTTATCTACATTTTAGAGGGAGGGATTACACAGCAAATGGAGGCGGAAACAGATCTAAACAAAGCAATGAAATGTTGTGTCCAGGTAAAGGGACACTCCTCAGACATTAGAGTGTCACCAGTTCTAATCGAATCAGTATAACAGTGTCATTCAAATGCATAGATGCTAATCCCATCACTCTGACGATTCAGAAATGGGAGAGGGATTGTAATCCCACAGTAGTCAAGGGGCTAGGGGCTGTGAAATGGCCTGTGGGAAGAAACTGTTCCTGTGCCTAGATTTTCTAGTGGCCAGTGATTTGAGTCGCTGTCTTGACGGTAACAGTTCAAACAGGTAGTGTCCAGGGTGAGTGGAGTCTGTGATTATTTGACCTGCTCTCTTCCTCACTCTGGAAGAGTACAGGTCCTGGAGGGTTGGCAGGGGGCACCAATAATCCTCTCCGCTGTCCGGATGGTACATTGCAGTCTCCTGATGTCTGATTTGGTAGCTGAACCAAACAAGATAGTGATGGAGGTGCATAAAACAGACTCAATAACAGCCGAGTAGCACTGAAACAGCAGCTCCTGTGGCAGGTTGAACTTCCTCAGCTGATGAAGTAAGTACAGTCTCTGCTGCACCTTTTTCACAATGGAGTCAATGTTATTGTCCCACTTAGGTCCTGAGAGATGGCAGTGCCCAGGAACCTGAATGACACCACTGCTTCCACAGTGCTGTTCGTGATGGTGAGTGGGGGGAGTGCTGGGCTGTTCCTCCTGAAGTCCACTATCATCTCCACCATTTTGAGTGTGTTGAGCTCAAGGTTGTTATAACTGCACCAGACAGCCAGCTGTTCAACCTCCAGTCTGTAAGCAGATTTATCACCGTTTTGGATGAGGCAGATGGTGTCGTCTAGAAATTTCAGGAGTTTGGCAGAGGGGTGTTTAGAAGTGCAGTCATTGGTGTACAGGGAGAAGAGCAGCGGGGAGAGAACGCACCCCTGGGGGGCGCCAGTGCTGATAGTGAGTGTCCTGGATGTGAGTTTCCCCAGTCTCACTAGCTGCTGCCGGTCTGTCAGGAAGCTGGTGATCCACTGACAGATTGAGGATGGCTTGGAGAGCTGGGTCAGTTTAGCTGTGAGGAGATCAGGCATGCTCCAATGATCTGTTGAAGATCTGCGTGAAGACAAAAACACAATAACTGGAGAGCTCCACACCAAGGCGGCCATCCGCGGCACCATCTCGTCCTCGGATGGTTCACCCAAAATGAATCATTTAGTCATCATTTACTCGCCCTCAAATTGTTCCAAACCTGTATGAATTTCTTTCTTTGAAGAAATTGTGTAACCAAACAGTTGATGGACCCCATTGACTTCCATATGTTGTTTTTTTTTTTTTTTTTTTAAGTACCAGAAACTGTTTGGTTACCCACATTCTTCAAAGAAGAAAGAAATTCATACAGGTTTGGAACAACCTGAGGGTGAGCAGATGATGACATTTCATTTTTTTGGGTGAACGATCCTTTAAATTAACATTAAAGTTGATGCACGTAAAGTATCATAGAACTATTCTAAATTAATAAACTCATTGCACCTTATATCAATGGCAGAACAATCAACAAATCATAACAGAATTCACAGTGTTGCAGAACACATCCCAGTAATTAGACAGCTCATAAAACATGAGACTATAAGATGCAAACATGAACTAATGAGATGAGTGTGAAGGGGAGCAATATTCCCACCCAGATAGCAAATCGGCTTTGGGCCAGATCTGGCTAAATTTCGGCTGAGATTTTGGCCCACATCCCACATGGAATTACGGTCCAAAATTGGCCCAAGTGTTCGCCAAAAGTCAGTCAGAGCAATGCTGGAAGCAGAAATAATCCAGAACTGGCCCAACAACACCATAATCCCCAAATGTCAGCCAGACAAGAGCCAAAACTGAGCCAGTATTATGCCAGAGTGCCCAAAACTGAACCAGAAATGATCCCTATGTAATAATTATATATTGTGCAAGGAATAATAAAAGAATGACACTACACAAATGCAAAGTACAGCATTTTAGTCACAAAACAAGAATATTAAAAAGAGCAATAAATTAAAAATGTGTTAAAAAAAACTGCCATGCTTAAATAATGAAATACAGAAACAGATCAAAATACGGTGGCCAAGGGATCTCAATGCACTGAAACAAGAAAACGCATGCAAACAGAAAAAAAACATGATCAGTTTGACAACACACATGCTGCAAATACTCACAAGTCACAACAACCAAATACAGATACTCACTGCAAACGGCAAGAGACTTCAACGTCCTGCAACAGAAGAAAACGATTCAAATAGGAAAAATACCAGCAAGCGAAGAAAACATTAGTTTCACAACACACGTGATGCCAATACAATGCAACCAAGTATGATTCTGTGGGCTTAAAGTGGTGCTTGATCCCCACTCGTTTCGTGTAGTTACAGGGTAAGTGTGAATATACGGGCTGTGAATTAAAGTGGTTCTTGTTGAAAATGAGCCAGACACTTGCGCTTTCTGCATCCCTTGTGAAACTGCCTTTGTGTCAAAGTGCTGCCGGCCCCATTTATGACAAGTACATCAAGAATTTACCCGATGGCCACTCCGTCTGACTGGATCCCGCGATTCCGTTCACAGGGCTCTAAGATTATTTTGCGGACCCCACTTAGAGAACCACTATTATATAGTGATGCTAAATGCATATTTGTTAGCATCAATTCATGCATATTAAAATGTGCATTTATTATTATTACTACTACTAATAATAATTATACGAAGTGGTAGGCCACATAAAAATCAGAGCGGGGTCAGCACATGCTGAGGTCACAGTGCGCAGAAGTCACCAACTTTCTTCAGAGTCAATAGCTACAGACCTCCAAACTTCTGTGGCCTTCAGATGAGCTCAAGAACAGTGCGTAGAGAGCTTCATGGAATGGGTTTCCATGGCCGAGCAGCTCAGCCAAGCCTTACACCACCAAGTGCAATGCAAAGCGTGGGATGCAGTGGTGTAAAGCACGCCGCCACTGGACTCTAGAGCAGTGGAGACGTGTTCTCTGAGTGACCAGTCACGCTTCTCTGTCTGCCAATCCCATGGACGAGTCTGGGTTTGGCGGTTGCCAAGAGAACGAGACTTGCCTGACTGCATTGTGCCAAGTGTAAAAGTTTGGTGAAATGTTGGTCCATAAAGATATGGATGAGCGAATTTGGTGTGGAAGAACTTGACTGACCTGCACAGAGTCCTGACCTCAACCCGATAGATGAATTAGAGTAGAGACTATGAGCCAGGCCTTCTTGTCCATCAGAGCCTGACCTCACAAATGCACTACTAGAAAGTCTAAAATCTTGTGGAAAGCCTTCCCAGAAGAGTTGAAGCTGCAAAGGGTGAGCCAACTCCATATTAAATCCTACAGATTAAGAATGGGATGTCAAACTTTTGGCAATATGGTATGCTTACAGAAAATAGTATTTATAACTGTAGGAAAAAAAAAAAAAAAAAAAGTAAATTAGTAACCACGGACCACTGGAATGCCCTTTAACTGCAGTGAAACTACCCACACATACATGGCTCTGTGAACCCTAATAACTGATTAATAAAGTGATGCAATTATATAAAAAGGTGCAGTGTAGCAGAAGTCACATCTACAGTGTGCGTCTGACAGTCATGTATCCTGTTTTCACAGTCTCAAGTTGTGCTATTGTTTTCAGTATCTGGCTTTACAAGACTTATAAAACACAAATGGCTTTACTGATGTGTGATTGAATAAGCTTTATTGAAAATGACGGTTGAGGTAATGCAAAACAAAGGCAGACTGGCCCATTTCATCATGCTATGAAAACAGTACCATTGTTTTCATCATGAGGTATTCCACAGACAGAATAGAAATAGGAAGTTAGAATATAGGTTTCACATAAGAGACGCTATAACTGTCTAAAGTATGGTCTAAAATACAGCCATAGAAAATTATTTCCTCGCAATAGGGATGATTTTGCCTTCACACAGGCAACTGGCTGGACAGCCCTGGCTCACGATGGAGTTCGCACAGGTGGCCAGTTTCTTCAAATCGTCACAGTTGCTGTACTTGTTGACGTACGGACAGGGGTTAGCTAGAAAAGAGAGTCAAGCCGACAGTAAGAACATTCTGCAATGCAAACGGTCATCATTCAGGATCATTTTGCAAACAAAAATACTGAGATGTAGGCCTTCTCACTGCACAGATTGTCTTGGCAGTCAGCTGGGCAGGATGCACACGGAGCACCTGATGAGTACGGAGGGACTCCGCCGAAATTCCCTCTGAAATACAGGAGAGAACTGTGTTGAACTGTTGCTGTTGGAGCATGAAAAAGCTCCTAATCAGTGTCAGTGTTTCTGAACTCCATCGTAGTGAGTTTCTACCGGGAATGAACGAGTCACAATATTCCTCATTTAAATGATTCATATGCAGAATAAAGGGGCGGGGCCTGGTTCAGTTAGTGTTGAAACTAGCGGTTATGGTAAGGGGTGGGACATTTCCCCAAACACCAAAAATCACAACACTGCTCCAGCCAACCAATCAGAAGGAGGGGTTTCATAAAGACAGGAACTAAACAGAGCATTACTGAGACTAGGAAGAGAGGAGCTGCAACAATGGAGAATATGGGGTCCCAAAAAACGAGACAAAAAAAAAAAAAAAAAAAAAAAAAAGCTCAGTATTGAAGACATACGTGCGGTAGTATTGACATCCATAGAAGTAGACGTTTCAAGACTGAGTCACGGCGCAGCCGACCTCATATGAGCTGTACCACACCACCTACAAAAAGAAACAAAGACTAAAAACCAAAACCATCTGCAAAGTTACAAACCTGATTCCAAAAAAGTTGGGACACCATACAAACTGTGAAAAAAATAAATTTACAAAAATCTCAAACTTATTCACAATAGAATAGAGAACGTTTCAAAAGGTCTCACTTCCAACTTGATGTCATGCCAAATTGGCTCATTTTGGATTTCCTGAGCTACACATTCCAAAAATGTTGGGACCGGTAGCAATAAGAGGCCGGAAGAGTTCAAATGTACATGTAAGGAACAGCTGGAGGACCAATTTGCAACTTAGGTCAATACCCAACATGATTGGGTATAAAAAGAGCCTCTCAGAGAGACACTGCCACTCAGAAGCCAAGATGGGCAGAGCATCACCAATTCCCCCAATGCTGCGGCCAAAAATACTGGAGCAATATCAGAAAGGAGTTTCTCAGAGAAAAACTGCAAAGCGTTTGAAGTTCTCTACAGTGCATCATATCCAAAGATTCAGAGAATCTGGAACAGTCTCGGTGCGTAAAGGGCAAGCCCAGAAAACCATACTGGATGCCAGTGATCTTTGGGCCCTTAGACGGCACTGCATCACATACAGGAATGCTACTGTAATGGAAATCACAACATGGGCTCAGGAATACTTCCAGAAAACATTGGTGAACACAATCCACCGTGCCATGCGCCGCTGCCGGCTAAAACTCTATAGGTCAAAAAAGAAGCCATAGCTAAACATGATCCAGAAGCGCAGGCGTTTTCTCTGGGCCAAGGCTCATTTAAAATGGACTGTGGCAAAGTGGAAAACTGTTCTGGGTTCAGATGAACCAAAATTTTAAGTTCTTTTTGGAAAACTGGGACGCCGTGTCACCAGGACAACCCAAGTTGTTGTCAGCGCTCAGTTGGTATGGGGTTGCATGAGTGCAAGTTAAGTTCTTAATTATACAAAGGCAGTGAAAGGATTGAAAATAAGATTTGATTTTTGAAATTGAACAAAGACATTTGCTTTACTATTTTTATGCCAAGCATAACGCAGTGTAAAGAAAGAGCTATTGGCTCTTTACTAAAAGACTAAAGGAATCCTTGTTTCCATTGGAAATTCATGAATGGAGGAGGAAAAAAAAAAAAAACCCAGCATGTCATCGGTGATCACAGAATAAAATCACCTGTGTGTAATGTCCAGTCGGCTGGCCATTGATGGATCCGGTGGGATATTGATAATTATTGACTTCGCTATGCCAGGCATTTACCACGTCAGTCCATGAATGAAGTGCAGACGCCATGAAGAGATTCTCACCCATTTCATATCCTGTCCATCAGAGAGAAAACATTCAGTGAGAGAGCGTCGCATCTGGTGGACTGCAGGAGATGAAGTTTTAAATAACATTTGTTATTTAACGTGTACAGCAGTGCATTTGTCCATTGAGATGTAGTTCATACACTGCATGTGACTGGCTTTCTTCCTGCACACTTCATCTGCATGTGTTAGTCAGAATGTCAACACGTATAAATTTTAGGTCTATAGGCATGTGAGAAAACTGTTTCCTCCAGCCCACGTCACTGCTTTGGTTGCATATACAGTGGCCTCAAATGTGGGCAGTTAAGCAGAAAGAAAAAAAAAAAAAAAAAAAAAAAATTCTGGCTTCTCTCAGTCTAGAAGGCATCAAGTTCAAAAATAACTTCAAATTTCTACTACATAAATGACCCAGTTTAAATACAAGTCATCTTCCCAGCGGTGAAGTACCCTTTAAGCATTTTTACACCAAACCTATGACGACATGATTTTAGGGTGAACCATCCCTTTAAATACTTCAGGGTTCGCCTTTGACTTGCAACTATCATTTCCTAATGAAGTTGTTTTATTAACTACAAAAGAATGAATTGTCATACATCATACCGTCAATCATGCGGCTGCTCGGGCGCCCGTGTGTCATGTTACACTGATCGATCCAGCCTTGAGCCGACTGGGCCACTGCATTGCTCCAACTCTGCCAACCACACAACAGGTCTTCCATTCAGCAAGTGATTCAGCATTTTGAGCATGTAAGATGCATGCTCAAAATGCAGGTGTATTAGGAGTGCGACTGACCATTTTCAGCATGTTACTGGCACGAGGGGACACGGCCCTCCGGAAGACGTTGTGCAGCACGCTCACGATCTCCTGCTGGACAGACGCCAGATTTGTGCAGACACCTGTAACCAGAGCAACACAAGTCTGAAGTTTCCAGATGATGCATATTAAACAGTCAGTTATAGTAGGCATTATTGTAATAGATGCTTACCTGGCTGGAAAGCCCAGCACAGAAAGGAGACATGCGTTAGAAAGGAGACTTGTTAGATTGCGTCACAATTCAAATATATACATTGCGCATTATGGTCAATCTAGCCATTTCTCATTCACTATCTGCTCCAAAGCATCCATTTCTAAGTAGCTGTGATGCAACATGATTATAGGTGCATTTTAAATTTGACTACACAACTCATTTCAAGCAGAAGCCTTGAGACGGAAACATTTTATGATCGTTAGAAACAGTTTTCACTGGTGATGTAACTTACTCATTGCACTCAATCACTTGATCAGTTACAAATATCACGAGCAAAAAACATTAAACTCACCAAGCTGCAGGCAGCGCCCATATGGAGCAATCCCAAGATACAAACTGACACTGCAAACATTTTGCATCCCTCCATCTAGCAGACTGTGGAAGCAGTATTTATTTTAATAATTTTACTTTTTTATATACAACAAGAAATAAAGACTTGGCTTAACGTTGCAAGGCTAACCAGAAACCTCACCAACAGCAGGTTACAGTGTTAGCACTAGATAAAGACACAGAACAAACCATAAGGGCTTAAATACACAAGGACTAATGACTAGACAAGACACACCTGTGAACAATGAGCAAACAATGAACCAATGACAGAACATGACACAAGATCACATGAGGGCATGGGAATCACATGACAAAACCAGGAAACATGAAAAAAAAAATTTAATTATTTTTTTTTTTTTTTATTAACACCATAACCAGAACAACACAATGAGACATATTAATTCAAATCAAAATTACAGAATAATTAAAGTAAAAAAAAAAAACTGCCAGAGGACAAGAACAAAATTATAATAAACAAAAGGGCAAGGGTGCTATTTTATACAACATCACCTGCTTACAATGTTATGAGCTTTTTTTAAACTTTTTAATTGCCTTTTTACTCGTGTAATTACACAAAACTGAACAGTAAAGTTTGAAATCGTTGTTAAAGCAAGAAAAATTAGGTTTAGAGTCTGACCATTTCATTTTATGAAGGTGAAATTTTCCCATTAATATTTCTTTATCTTTCTCAATCCCATAATTATTTAAGTATATTATTATGTCAAATCCACTCTGCTGCAAATCAATGTTCAATTTTTCTTAATTAAAAGCTCCACATCAATCCAAAATATTTTTCTATGTATACAATGGAAAAATAAATGAAAAATAGTTTCCTTTTCACCATTACAGAAATTACAAGAGTAATCAATATCTAATTTAAAACGTTCCAGCACATGTTTTACTGGATATGTTCTATGCATTATTTAAGAGACTTCTTTCACTTTGTTATTAATACGCCAATTCACATCTCCAAACACAGAAGAGCAGAAAACGCCAGCTGGGGATGAACAATATTATTAAGTATATTTCTAATGTAGTTATTTGAGACTCTACCTTGTAAAACATTTGTTTTACCAATAAATATTTTACTATTGATATCCGTCAAGATCATCTTCCTGTGACGTATTCCCCAGAAGGGTCAATACTTTTCGGGGATTGCATCCATTACAACAGCAAATTCTTTTAGGTCTAACTGGTATTTAAAATGTATTCAAAAATTCTCTATATGTTAATACATTTCCATCATTATTTAAAAGCTGACTAGCTAATATAATATTGTTCTTAACCCGGTAATTGAAAAAGAGATTTATTTTTGTATAGGATGTCTTTGTTGTTCCAAATATAATAACTTCTCGTGAAAAGTTATGCTTGTATGCCAGTGCCCGTGCCATGAGAGCTTGTCTAGGAACATTTGCAAGCTTAACTGGTATTTTGTCAATTGAATAATTGCACTTCAATAAAAATGAGAGGTCGCCCGGTTGCTTCAATAGGTAGTTGGGAAAGTCTTTATTCTTTAGATATTGAATAAGCCAATTTGTTTTAAATATATTATTTAAAGCATCATAACTCTCAATAATGTGGTTTGTTTTTCCAAATAAAATCAAAAAACATTTTATCCAATTCTTTGGTAACTTTTGGGTTAATATCCAATGATAACGACACATAGACTGATCTGAGATTCCTTCAGATTTTGACAAAAGTACCCGCCTCTGAATTGACAAATCCCTTTGTAACCACATATTAAACCTCTTACTAGTTTTGTTAATAATCAGATTGAAGTTTTAATTATTACAACTCCCAGATATGTTACTTGATTTGCAATTGGAATATTACAGAAGTTAATTAAACAACATTCTCTGAGAGGAATCAGAACCGATTTATTCATATTCATTCGCTAAGAATGAATACATCTGAAAATTCTTTAATGCATTTCACTGCTTTAATGATTTCATCTTTCAGAAATAAGACAGTGTCATCTGCAAACTGACACAACTTAAATGTTTTCCCTAATGCTGTAATTCCTTGAAAATGTCCAGTTTTAGTGGCCATTATTTGTGTTGCTAACAAAAACAAAAAGGGGGAGATTGGACAGCCTTGTCTGATCCCTCTGTTTCAAATCTGCCAGAAGTTCCCCTTGCTAATTTTACTGAACTGGTACATCCTTTGTGTAGGGTTTTGATAGCTTTTTGAAAATAACTACCAACCAACCCCCCCCCAAAAAAAAAGTATTGCTGTAAATAAAAAGGTGTGTTCTATGGTATCAAATGCCTTGTGAAAATCAAATAAAATAAAACGGTCATCTAAAACATATTCATTGTAATCTACCATGTCTAGTATCAATCTAATATTATTACTGATGTGCCTTCCTTGAATAAAGCCAGTCTGTAATATTTTCTTTTAGCAAAGATTAAAGCAAATAATTTGGCATCATTATTTAATAGACTAATGGGTCTCCAGTTCTCTAAATGAAGAATATTTTTGTTTGTCTTTGGGATTAATGTAATAACAGCTTGTCTTAAAGAGGAGGGCAATTCCCCTTTTCAATAGATTCTATAAATTCTGCCAGCAAAGATGGAGCCAACTTATCTCGAAACATTTGCTAAAACTCACAAAATTGGACGTATACAGGCTTTTGTAAAAATCTTTTCATCCTCAGTGACTGTATTAATGATTAACAATCAATAATTAACTATTCTTTTTTTGCAAATTAAAGAAGTTCTTAGTGTTTTTTTTTCTTCTCCTGTTCTAATCATTTATATCTTGATCTGATAAATGCACCCTCTCCTTCTTCTTGATCAACTTTACCCAGTTGTACTTGTAACAATGATAAATCTGTTAGTTCCTGCGTGTTAAAATTACCTTTACTGGACAGGTGCATTATTTATTTGATAACACTATATTCTTTTTGTCTTTTATCTGAAGCAATTGATTTCCCATAGAAATAGCAATAGAAATATTTCCCAATGTTCGCCATAAGCCTGAGATCAGTGCTTGTCAATTCACTTTGATACCATAATTTGAAACTTATGATCATCTAGTAACTTTTATTAAATTTCCAATAACCCCTGGTTTAAATTCAGCTGGACCACATATATTAATCAAGATTGATATACCCTTATGGTCAGTTAAAACTGATGGCTCTTTAGAAACATTCTGGACACACTGTTCCAGTTCATGAGATATTAAGAAAATAAAACAATGCGTGATTGTTTGGAATAATCTTTGTTGCTCCATGTATACATTCAACAGTCTGGATTTTTGATGTCAACCAAACTCCAGATGTCAACCAAACCTACACGGGTACACACATTCCTAGATCTGGGAGTTCCTTCCTGACTGTTGGTGGAGGCTTTTCTCCCGACTCCAAGTAAGATATTACTTCCGGAATGACTGGATCTGCCCTTTGCTCGTCACAGAGGTTCCCTGACAGGTAAGATACAACAGGTAATCCCTCAAAATCACCCTCCTGCTCGTAGCTATCTCCAGGTATAGCATCAAGGTAAAGTGCAAGAGATTTGACTAAAGCGTTACCAGACCCATCATCCGTCTGCTGTCTGACCAAACGCTTCTCACAGATAGCCTGAACTACATCACTGGCGGTGTCACGAGAATCTGCAGCTTCCATAAGATGATGTTGCATAAACTGTTGAATTTGTTTCGTACTCTTTCTGAGACACAGGGTTTTTCGGCAGGTTTTTTACGGGGAGGTCGTCTTGATAGACCATCGGCATCAGCATTTAGTTTGCCTGCTCTGTACTGTAACTTAAATGAGAAAGTGGACAGAGCAGCGAGCCATTGATAGCTAGTTGCGTCTAATCTCGCGTAGTAAGTACGTAAGTCAAAGGGTTGCTGTCTGTAATGACAGTGAATTGGCTACCATACAGATAGTCCCTAAACTTTTCAGTTACTGCCCATTTAAGGGCAAGAAACTCAAGCTTATACGCCGGGTAATGGGACTCACTGCATGGGACAAACCTCTACTTGCATATGCAATGACTCGCATCTGCCCTTCCTGTTCCTGATACAGGGCTGCTCCTAAGCCCTTGGTGCTGGCATCTGTATGTAGGAAGTAGGTAAGTTTAGGGTTTGCAAAGCCCAACACAGGCGCAGTAGTTTCCTCAGACCGAAAAGCTTCCTCACAAAGTGGTGCCGAACGACTCTTTGGGATTATGGTATGGAACCTTACTCTCACTCAGCTTAGCACTTTTCCTAGTCGGCGGATACCCTACGGTCAAGTTGGTGAGTGGTTTCACGACCCTAGAGTAATCTTTTAATAAATCTGCAATAATACCCCGAAAAGCCCCAAAATGACCTTAACTCTTTAAGGTTCGTGGGACTCTGCCAGGTTTTTAAGGTTTGTACTTTCTCTGGATTGGTCTCTACTCCACGCTCTGACACTATGCGCCCTAAATAACGAACGGACGTCTGAAAGAATTTGCACTTTTAAAGAGCGAGTTTTAACCCATACTTTCTGAGCTGAGAAAGAACTTTAACGGCTGTCTTTCATGCTCTTCCAAAGTTTGAGAAAATATGATCAGATCGTCCAGGAAGACAAGTAGTTCCCTGAGATTGATATCCTCCATACACTTCTCCATCAATCTTTTAAAAGTACTTGGGGCATTAGTGACCCCCTGAGGCATGCAATTAAACTCCCAAAACCCCAGGGGACAGACAACAGCGGTCTTAGGTTTGTCTGCTTCTTCCACCTCTATCTAGTAATACCCAGATTTCAAGTAGAGTACGGAAAACCATTTTGATCCAGTTAAGGCGGAAAACGTCTCCTCGAGATTGGGGTAATGCATAGGCGTCTTTCACGGTCTGAAGATTGAACTTTCTGTAGTCTATGCACAACCATACATCTCCGTCACCACTACGATAGACGAAAAAAAGGGGACTCACGATAGATTACTCACGAATAACGTTGTTTGTGAGAAGATCGTGCAGGTGTCTGCAGACGGCTTCTAGATCTTGCGGATGGATCGGTCGCGCCTCTATGTTTAAAGGGAGCTTCATCGCAGTTGTATACGATGTTTCACCTTTGCGTATGCCAAAAATCTAAATCATGTTGACTGAAAACATCAGGCATTTCTCTGAGTTTTGCTGAAATGCGGTCCCGCCATTATTATGCGTCTTGGAGGAATGGCTATATCGTGCTCCGTTTCGTTTTTTAGTACCACAGGTAACCAGACAGACTGACTACTAGAAGGGGTAAGTAAGCAGCGCTTCACAAACGCACCACCAAGTAAGGAGGAATCAGACGGGTGTTCTACCACTACTTATCTACTCCACCAGGTACCTCAACAGAGTCTTTCACAATGACAGTTTGACCAGCTTACATGACCTTAGGTACGTTTGCCTCTAAATCTCACTTGACCCAGGACGCCACTCGTGTTCCGCTCCGCCTCGCTTTCAGGGTTTTCAAAACCACCCTATATCCAAATAGGGAAGGCTGGTGCTTTGGGGATTTTGCAAGAACTGCTGCTCATAAAGGATGTCGAGAGTGTTTGTACCTATTAAGACCAAAGGCTGAGTGTGAGACTTTACATCTGGAACGACCAAGGCTACGTGGCCACTTCAACGGTGGAGCCCAAAAACTCTTCAGAGAAAGTAATGTCTACCTTTACATAACCTTCATAACGGAACGGAAAAACCAATGGTACCTTCTACTTCCAATATGTCGTCAAGAGGGTTAATCGGATGCTCTGAGAGGTGTTGTTCATAAAAAGATTTAGGCACAGTAGTGACCTGTGATTCAGTGTCTAGTAGACAATGACATTTCTTACCAGCTGTGCTGACTTTGGCAACACATCTAGCACCAACTAAGCCCTTAGGTAGGTTTGCACTCTGTTTCCTAGGAGTTTGGCATTTCTTGAAGACACGGTTTACAATGGGACCACTAGATTTAGACTCAGTTCCTGTATGTCCCACCGACAGAACTGCCTCTCTAGTTTAAATCAGAGCTAGTGGGGGGATTCTGTGACTCCCACTGTAACTGTTTCTCCCTTAACAACCTACGTTTAGTAGCGACAAGCTTAGGATTTGGCTCAGAACTACAGGACGATGCAATGTGGCCATCCTCACCACATGTGCAACAGTACCACGGCCTAGGTCTATCAGTTGGCTTCTTGTTGACCGAAACTACACTCGCAGCAGCCCCTGACTTCCTTTGGTCAGGTGGTGCAGGCTTTTTGACTACCTCTCGCGACGGAGTTTTCTTTGGATGTTTTGGTCGGACTGCAAGATTAGCTAACTGACTCTGAAGCTTGACAATCTGCTTCTTTAACTCTCGCGCTTCAGTTTCAAGCCGGCTCACTCTAGGACCTTCGTCTTGTTCTAATTCAGCAGAAACCCACGCTTTCTCTGAGAATGCATAAACGCTTTCTGTTTAAAATCGAGTTGCTTTCACAGTATGTTTATCCTCCTCTGTAACGGCAGAAGCTGTGCAAAGGAAGGAGGATTGTTTCGCTTTTGCTCTAGTCGTAGTTCGGCGATTAAGTCATTATCCCAGCAGCCCTGCAAAACTGCTTTAGGAGATGCCCATCTGCCTCTTCTGGGATAATACCTCCTCTTTTGATGGTTGCACTTAAAGCTGACTGTAGCCTATACAGATAAGTGGACTGCCTTTCACCCGCATCCTGCAGCGTGTTCATGAATTTCGCTAACAATTCATCCCCATCCTCCACAGCCCCGAAAGCGGAGTCCAACAGCTGGAGGTAAGCGGAAGGAGGAGATTCAGGATTCAGATGCTTTATAACATCCCGCCGCAGGCAAAAGCAAGAGACTGTCTAGTGTTCGCCCAGACGCATGCAAATCGGACAAAGAAGGATCTTTCAAAATGAATTCGACACTAGAACCCCAAATGTCGTAATCTACCTCGTTGCAGGCCTGGGGCATTTTCCTGAAAATACTCTGAGTCTGGGCTGTACCTGCCCTTGAGCAGCCACTTCACTGCTCCGCACAACATGCTCAACTACTAGTCTACTAGGACATCGGGCGGGCTGAGAAATTTGGAAAAGGGTCGGCTAAATCAAATTGATAGGAGTAGGTTGGGACGGTACGTCATCTATCTGACTCGGTGGATTACGAATTGGGTCAAAATCCCATCAAGAGATGTCCAGTATGGTTTCTCACAGGTGTTTTCACCAGTACTACCAGAAACAGTGGGCTCTGGTGGGAGATCAGCACTCATCTAGCGACAGCATTTCACTCAGTATAGACTCAAAGTTGTTTCCGCTCAGTTCTGCTATTTCTTTTAATCGGTCCAGGTAGGACTTTGTTATGCTACTACCCAGTTGCTGTGTAAACACACTGGCTAACGCTCTCACGTGGCACTTAACACCGGTTCGCTTGACAGCTGGTGAGTATACGGCAATTTGGGTCCTAGGATCGCAACGCTTGATCACTGTTGTACTCAACGATCACGCTTTTGGTAGAACTCGGACTCTTTGTCGCCAATGCGCACAGTTTTGACAAACGCACCGTGTCGTTTCAGAGCATCAAACAATTCGTCAACGCCTCGTGTCGGTTAAACCACTGACTATTACGGAGTTGGGGATAATCCCTTCGCTTCAATAATCTCCATTATCATCACTTGCTTAAGAGCAAAAAGGAAAATTAAATGTGTAGCTGTTAGTTCTCAACAACAGCGCCACCTCCTGGCTGGCTCACCAAAGTTTATGTAGCACTTGTCTAAGAATTAGCAATACTTTAGTAGATTGCTTACGTGTGTAATACAAACAGAATTGGAATTTGGTCAGAAGACCTAGGAATCGCTAAGGAGGTGGCAGGTTATGAGAAGTAACAGACAGACACAAGTTTAAATTTAAAATAGGTTTCAATGTCCCTCAATCTGGGTTTTGATGACCATACACCTCTTAAGAGTTCTTTAGATCAAAATTTGTCTTGCTTCACGGAGCAACACTGGAAAACTCAAGGAAAGGATATCGTCCTCCTCTCCACGACGTGAAGTCTTCTACTCTGCTACAGATTTGGTTGGCTCGCCATCAAACGTAAAGTTCACAGGGTGTCACAGAAGAACGCTCAGGTATCACGTTTCCAAGGATCAAGAAGGAAGAAAAGAGAAAAGAAAAAGAAAAAATGGAAAGAACAAGGAAGAGAAAAACCTGGCCTGATCACAGACCAGAACATTCATTTAGTGAATTTCAAAATAAATTCCACAAAGATCCAGAATAACATCTAATACAGTTACAATTACCATTTCTTCATGAACTGATATAAATCACATTCATTTACCTCTCTGAATCAATAGCTTTGGCTCTTATACAGGCACGTGGCCAACAATGGCGACGGTGAACTCTGAAATGAACAAACAACAACCATGCGATTCACTATAACCAAGTTTCAGTATAATCGTGGCAGCGCGACCGCCAAATGACGCACAGAGGGAATCACTCAGAGCAGCAACAACCACGTGATCTCTGTCTCGGAGGATGAAGTTCGGAGGGCACTCAAGCGTGTGGACGCCAGGAAAGCTGCCGGCCGGATGGTATTTCAGGTCGTGTTCTGTGGTCCTGTGCTGATCAGCTCGCCGGGTTGTTTACATCTATCTTTAATGAGTCCTCGCTACATCTGTGGTCCCCACCTTGTAAGGTCCATCCGTTAGCCCAAGGACGGAATCTAACGGCCTGGTCGAAGGACTTCTGCGTGTTCGCCTTCTCAGCACTTCTGTTGGATTCACTTAATTTATGACCATCGAATTTTTAAATCTGACTCCATGAATAATTTGATCTTACTCCAATTCTTTGTAACTTTGTTACATTTGTTACATTTGTAACTTAACAGCTGATCATAAGTTTAGTTGTGATTTAATTTAGATCTTTGATTTCTTAGTATCTCTTAATTTCAAATACTGCTCCTCCATGGGACCCGGAGTCGCTCAGAGGATAATGCTCGCGATTATAATTACATTACCTCACGGACTTAAATTAGTCAGTTCTGATATTACAGAGGATTACAGAGTGAACTATTTTACCTTTTAAGTGAGTCGCAAATGCTTACTCATAACAGAAAGTGTAATTTTAGCAATAGTCACGAGAGCTGTAACTTGATAATAACAGTGACACCCAGAAATCAGATTGCCCTCATGCTTAGCGCCATGCTCCGGTCATGGGGTCCTCGGCATGAATCTGCCCTGACAGAAAGATTTACGGAAACTCCTACAAAACTCCTCATGCGACACTACTTGAGTAATGATTTATGAAAATACAGAATAAATCAAGATTAACATTTATTTTGGCCAGACAGAACTTAAAGAACATAATTAAACATGAATCCATGGTACACAACTTTCAGCATAAAATACAATTAAGTAATATGAAAATGGTTTCAAAGAGTCATATCTGGCACAATACATACAGTGTGTGTGCGTGCCTCTTATGACACTGACACAACACTGCATGGGGTTCTGTCTACAGAATATTCCCAATGGCAGCCCCCTGCTACCCTTCCTAAATACCCAGACCAGAACAAAGGGTTGTAACTATTTGCAACACAAACACCTAGTTTGGGGAGAAGATCAGATATCTTTGGAGAGACCACTCAAAAAGAGAACACAAGTCTCATATGTTTCAATCTTTCTAACCCTATCAGTGACTTCAGTGATGTTGAGACCATTTTACCAATCGCACTATGACCTTTAAAAGACACCAGACATGAAAGGGATAAAACAATAGATTCACAAGATAAATCATCTGTAGTATATCTGCATTCTGGGACTTGAATCAGGGGAAGGGGGAACAGGAGGTAGAGAGGGGAGAGGGTTTTGGTCAGGGGCGGTGTCCCACAGTTTCTCTGTGAGATCTTCTCTTCAGATTGAGTTTTATTGTTTTAATGCAGGGTGTTGATCTCAGCTTTGTCTTAGCAGTAAAACCGGTCCTTACAACCTCCTTCAAAAATCCACTATCATCCCTGTCCCTAAGAACAGTAAACACTCTTGCCTAAATGACTATTGCCCAGTGGCTCTCACGCCTATAGTCATGAAGGTCTTTGAGAGACTCGTCCCAATAGATCGACTGAAGATGCCATCTCTCATGTCCTCCACTCCTCCCTCACTCACATCGACAGAGCAAAAAGTGGGAACTACGTAAGGCTGCTATTTATTGACTATAGCTCAGCCTTTAACACCATAGTTCCCATTAAGCTAACCTCCAAACTCCTGGATCTCGGCCTGAATTCTTCTCTCTGCCACTGGATTGAAGACTTCTCTCACTGGCAGGCCTCAGGTGGTGAGAGTAGGCCAGTTCACCTCCACCTCCATCACCCTGGAGTGTGAGCCTCCACAGGGCTGTGTCCTGAGTCCCCTGCTCTACTCTCTCTACACACATGACTGTTTGTCCACACACAGCTCCACCTCTATCATCAAATTTGCTGATGATAATTGTTGTCCTGGGCCTCATTTCCAACAACAATGAGACGGCATACTTGGACGAGGTGGAGCATCTAACATCATGGTGCCAGGACAACTGTCTCTCTCTGAATGTTGGCAAGACCAAAGAAATGATTGTGGACTTCAGGAAGAGACAGCAAGGGACATACTCCCCTCATGATCAGCGGTCACCAGTAGAGAGAGGAGCAGCTTCAAGTACCTGGGTGTAAACATCTCCGAGGACCTGACCTGACTGCTCACATTCAGACACAGGTGAAAAAGCCAGCCAAAGACTGATCACCACCTGCGCCAGCTGAGGAAATTCAGGGTTTCACCAGCTATCCTGAAAACTTTCTATTTAGGGGCGATAGAAAGTGTATTAACTCAGTGCATCACAGCGTGGTATGGGAACAGCACCAGTCATGACTGCAAATCCCTGCAAAGAGTCGTGCGCTTATCCGAGCCGTATCTCAGGGTCAGCTCTCCGCTCTCTGCAGGACGCCTACACCAAACGCAGTGTTAGAGCTACTAAAATCATCAAGGACTCTAATCACCCTGCAAACCCTCATTTCACACTGCTGCCATCTGGTAAGCGCTCCAAGCCTGATGGCCAAAACTGGAGAGACTCAGAAGGAGCTTCTTCCCCCCAGGCCATCAGACTCCTGAACTCAGTCACTTAACATCACATGACCACTGATATACTGACATTGCACTGCACTTTCTGTTCTCGTTATATATATATATATATATATAGTAATTTTTTTATTCTATTTCTATTATAATTTCCTCCTTGTGTTTTTAACTGCAGAATTTGCACTGTCCATGGAGCGGACCGTTTTACATTTCACTGCCGGTTGTATATTCTGTATGTAACTGTGTATGCTGACAAAATAAAACTCTTGAATCTTGAATAACAGCTCAAACTGAAGTAAATTACATAACCAGCAACATACAAATATAATTTTTTCTCAGAATTGATGAACTATTTATTACCTTTGTGATCGATTTTTGCTCTCACACAGACGCACCTCGACTACAGGCATGTGTGATCATAAAATGGCGTAAGTGAACTGCAATGTACAAATGGCTTCACACGGTTCACTTTAGACATTAACGACTACTTGGATGGAAAATTACAATTTAAAAGAAAATAACCAGTCCACGGCAACTCAATTACTGTTTAGCAGCAGTAATTCTAACTCGTATGAAGTAATAGTCTTTATCATTAATTATAAGGATACTGACTCACCACAAGTTGAATGTATTTCTCTATATTCAGGCGGCTTCTTATTCAGAATGCATCAAATTAAATCTCCAACTTTCACAGCTTTTCAAAGATTTTCAATCTAAGATTTATAAACTGGATCACGACGATCAGATTGAGTCGTTCTCCCTCCATCAAGCTCGTCTCTTGTCATTGCGCATGCTCGCTGGACATGCATGGCACAAAATGACAGCAGCTCATTGGTCGATCACCGAGCTTTTATCTAGAAAAAGTCACATATTTTACATTTTTAATTCGGTACATCAACTTATGAATATATCCTAAAAAAGAGAATAATAATTCTCAACCCGTTATATGTATGGACGTCATCTTTGAATTGATTATGTGTAATTGGTGTTATATTTGCCTGACTATTGGCAAATTGTTACATTGAGCTGATTAACTTGGATTTATTAATGCTAGTAGATGAAATGGGTATATTTCAAAGGATTAAACAGTAGCCAAATATGACCAAGTAAAACCAATTACATGTTAACCTAAATTCAAAATGGAGTCAGATAAAAATAAAAAGGAATAAATCCTTTTTGCCCAGCTGAAAACACAAGAGAGACCGCCACCCAGATCGCACCCTCATTGGAACTATTTTAGTGGGTCTTGCAGATCTGTGAAGTTTCCAATAACTTGAACAAATGATTTTAATAAAGGACAAAGGTGCAGCCAGTAGAAGTCACATGAACATTTCAGCAAGTGCACAAATTCATGGTGCTTGACAAAGGTCATAACCCATTTTCAGTCTTAAGTTGTGCTATCGCT
>CM031958.1:22771-54884 GCA_018749465.1 Paracanthobrama guichenoti
TTGATTTAAATCATTTGAGGTATTCCACAGACAATAGAAAGTTAGAATATACAGGTTTCACATTATAGGAAAGATGCTCCAACCAGCAAAAGTATGGCTCCAAAAGTGTTGCCAGAACACTTTCATACTTCCTCGCAATAGGAACGATTTTGTTTTTACACCGGCAACTGGCTGGACAGCCCTGGCTCACGAAGGAGTTCGCATAGGTGGCCTGCTTCTTCAAAGCGTCGGGCAGTTGCTGTACTTGTTGACGCAATGGACAGGGGTTAGCTATAAGCAGTGGAAGAGAGAAGTGAAAAGCAAGTCGACAGTAAGAACATTCTGCAACGCAAACGTGTCATCATTCAGGATCTTTTTGAAATCAAAAACTGAAGTGTAGGCCTACCTACCCTCGTACAGTTTGCTTTTGGCAGTAAGCCCGGTGGATGCACACGGAGTACCCAACGAGTATGGAGGGACTCGCCGAAATTCCTCTGAAATACAGTGGAGAGAAGAGGGTTGACCCGCTGCCGCTTTTAGCATGAAAGCTCCTCTAGATCTGCGAAGGCTTGCACTCCTCTGGAAACGCCTCCATTGCAGCCTTGAGCTTCCGGAATTAACACCTCTCACAAATGTTCCTCATTTAAATAATTCACAGGCATAAAGGGGCGTGGCCTTGCTTGAGTTAGTTGAAACTGGGCGAAGGTTGCGGTAAGGGGCAGGACGCTTTCCCCAAAGACCAAAATCACAACACTGCTCCCAGCCAACCAATCAGAGTAAATTGTGCTTTTCAGAAGTAACCTCACAGAGACAGGAACCAAAGAGCATTACTAACAGACTCGGGAAGAGGGAGCCGCCAAATACTTGGGGAAAACGAGGAAAAAAAAAAAAAAAAAAAGGGAAAAGCTTTGAAACAGGGAAAAAAAGCAATAGCTCAGTATTGCAGAAAGACGACGCATGTAGTATTGACATCCTCGTGAGAAGTAGAAGTTCCGTGACTGGGTCACGCACACAGCCGACCTGGGATACGAGCTGTACCTACACCACCTGCTAAAAAAAAAAAAAAAAAAAAAAAAAAAAAACAACCACCAGTTTAGCTAGTATTTAATGTTTAAACGCCACTTTCCGCTCACTGAAAACAAAAAACCCTGCAATTATGTGTCCATTCCGTTTCACTTATTCTGGATAGTTAAAGCATCAAGCATACTTTATAAAGTTGGTGATTTGATGCAAAATACTTAAACGCAACGCAAACTAAAAAGCTACCGTCTCTTTACTAAATGGTTAAAGTGAATCCTTGCTCTACTTGAAATTCATGAATTTAGGAAAGAAACGCTTACAGGTTACAACTGAAAGATCACCTGTGTGTAATGTCCAGTCGGCTGACCGCTGACGGATCCATTGGGATATGGTTAACTGGTGACTCTCATTATGCCAGGCATTTACCACGCCAGACTATGAGCGTAACTGCAGACGCCATGAAGAGACTCTCACCCATTTCATATCCTATCCATCAGAGAGAAAAAACATTCAGTGAAAGAGCCACGCATCTGGGTGTGGACTGCAGGTGGGATGGAAGTTATGATCTTAAATGAGACATTTGTTAACTAACACAAACAAGTACCCGATTTGTCCATTGAGATGTAGTTCATGCACTGCATGTGATGGACTTTCTTCCTGCACACACTTCATCTGCATGCTAAACACGCCGTGAGTATAAATATTAGGTCTATAGGCATGTGGGCTGATGAAACCATCCGCTCTCACATCTACACCGGCCTCAGGTGTATTTGGACAGTTAAGTTGAATTTAAAGTCACTGTAATAATAAAATATTGTAAAGCAAGTGGAAATCAGCTTCAAGGAAGAGACTTTTTCATGCAAAAACAGTTAAAGTGATAAAGTGGAACGCACGCTTGATTTGATGAACTAAGCAGCATGCAATAATAATAAAAAGCAGTTGATTAAAACACTCCTAAATGGCTTGAGAGTTTGTCAGTGCAGTAACACTCTAAGCTTTTAGGTCTGATTTCAGTCTCCAAAATCAGTGATGCACACAAATTATATAATTTCTAGTCAGTGTATACACTAATTTAAAATTGAGTATTTTTACACAAATAAAAAGGTTTAGTGAACCATCCCTTTAAATATCACTTCTGTGGGTTGACCTTGACTTGGTAAATCGGTGGTTTTGGCCATTCTTTTAGTAAGCGGCTTTATTGACTACACAAAGAACGAATTCATATACATCATACCGTCAATCGCGCGGCTGCTCATGGCCCGTGTGTCATGTTACATAATTGATTGATCCAGCCTCAGCGAACGGGGCCACTGCATTGCTCCAACTCTGCAAACTACACAACAGTGTCTTCCATTCAGCACGCGGATACCTGGCAGATGCATGCTCAAAATGGTGGATGTGCATTAGGAGTGCGATTGACCATTTTCAGCATGTTACCGGCACGCAGGGAGACACGGCCTCCGGAAGACGCTGTGCACGCTCACGATCTTCCCTGCTGGACAGACGCCAGATTTGTGCAGACACCTGTAACCAGGAGCAACACAAGTCTGAAGTTTCCAGATGATGGCATATTAAACAAAGCTATAGTAGGCATTATTGTAATAGATGGGCTACCTGGCTGGAAAGCTCAATTACAGAAACGGTACATGCAAGTAGAAAGAGATTGTTAACTTAAGGCACAACTGTTAGTAACTCATATTGACCATAATGCTCATGTATATTTTGTTCATATAGCAATCGAGCTGTTTCTCATTCATCATCTGTTCCAAATCATCCATTTCTAAGTAGTTTTGTGGTGAAATTTGGAATGTAGGTGTTAGTTTTATATTTGACTACACAACCCATTTCCTAAACATCCAAGTAGAAGCCTTCTGTGACTGGAAAAGACATTTTATGATCGTTAGAAACGGCTTTCACGCCGGTGATGTTATTGGCGTCAATCACTTGATCAGTTGGCAAATATCAAGCGTAAGTTTAAACTCACCAAGCTGCAGTGGCAGCACTTCATATGGAGCAATCCCAAGATGGGTAACTGACACTGTAAACATTTTGCGTCCCCTCTGTCTAGCAGACTATGGAAGCAATATTTAATTTAATAATCACTTTCATATTTATATAGAATTTGCCTTAATACTGCAAACAGCTAACCAGAAAACCTTCCTCCACTCAACAGTAGGTTACAGCGCCAGTACTCAGATAAAGACACAGAACAAAACGATATGTGGGCTAACACATTGCAAGGACTAATGACTGTGGACAAGACACACCTGTGAACAATGAGCAAACAATGAACCAAATGACAGAAACATGACACAAGATCAGCATGAGGGCATGGGAAAACCAGGAAACATGGAATAAGACCTCAAAACATGGCTGAAATAAACTTGAAAATAAAAGACATGGACAAAACCATTACAAAGATATAATTGAGTTACTCTAATTTGGATTCTCAAATGTATTTGTATGCTCTTATAAAAGTCATGATGCTTATAAAAGTCCAGGCATCTAAAACTCAGAGATACGCTTAAGATAGCCATCTAACACCTGCAGAAATGTGTCTGAAAACTCAGTGTGCAAATGGATGTGGACTAGATACATTATCGGGATTGGCTTGCTCTTTTATTTTGCCAGCAGTCTATTGCAGCCTGCTTTGTTATTAAAATCACATGCCTTCACTTTGTGAGTTTCCATGCACGCGGCAAAGTAGTGTTGGAAACTCAGAAGTAAATAACACTCAGGAGAACTTGGATATATTCCTTTTTCAAGCAGACAAGTATTTCCCTTTGGCTGGAGAACACGCGGTTGTCGGTAGCTGCAGTCATCGGGAGTCTGACAAAAACAGTTTGTAATTGTAATTTATCTACATTTTAGGTGAGGGATTATACAGCAAATGAGGCGGAGACAGATCTAAAAACAAAGCGTAATGAAATGTTGTGTCCAGGTAATGGGACACGCCAGATAATAGGAGTGTCACCAGTTCTAATCGAATCAGTATAACAGTGTCATTCAAATGCATAGATGCTAATCCCATCACTCTGACGATTCAGAATGGGACAGGGGCTCCAAGAGCCATTAAAAACAAAAGGTGAGAATCTCAGTAATCTGGCTTGACAGGAACTGGCCTGGAAACTTTGCATAACAGAATAATTCATCTGATGTCATCATCTTTACCTTAAAGGGGCCATATAATGCCATTTTTGTACAAGTCTGAATGAAAGTTTGTAATATACTTTAATTAAAAATTCTCATTAGTATTGTAAGAAAAACAAATTTTAACGTGGTCAAAAAGCTCTGTTTTCAGCCAAGCCATTTCAGTGCATGTCTTTAATTATGATAATGAGCTTTGCTCACCCCGCCTCTCTGTTCTGTGGGGCGTTTTGACACAACACACTTAGAGAGTTGCCTTGACAACATGAGGTGAGGTATATTTTGGAGAAAGAATAGCAACGGAGTCTCTGAGGACACATCTGTGCAACCAGTATCAATTTGAACTGGAGTCGGACCCGAACAAGATGACGGCCCCCAACGGGTTCGACAATTAAGGCTCGAACAGGACGTTTCTGAATGGTTGGTTAACGTAATGTCACTTTGATCTATCTTCGTATTGTGGCAAGCTCCCAAAGCACTCGTCAGCGTTGTCATGGAAATGGAGTGGATCCAATTGCCCGGAGGCGGAGTTGGGGAATGAGAGCCACCTGAGAGTCATCAGTGGATGATTTAATTTCCATTGTTGTTGGAAATGAGGCCTAGGACCACAGTATCATCAGCAAATTTGATGATAGCTCCACCTCTATCATCAAATTTGCTGATGATACTGTTGTCCTGGGCCTCATTTCCAACAACAATGAGACGGCATATACTTGGACGAGGTGGAGCATCTAACATCATGGTGCCAGGACAACTGTCTCTCTCTGAATGTTGGCAAGACCAAAGAAATGATTGTGGACTTCAGGAAGAGACAGCAATGGACATACTCCCCCCTCATGATCAGCGGGTCACCAGTAGAGAGAGTGAGCAGCTTCAAGTACCTGGGTGTAAACATCTCCGAGGACCTGACCTGGACTGCTCACATTCAGACACAGGTGAAAAAAGCCAGGCAAAGACTGTACCACCTGTGCCAGCTGAGGAAATTCAGGGTTTCACCAGCTATCCTGAAAACTTTCTATTTAGGGCGATAGAAAGTGTATTAACTCAGTGCATCACAGCGTGGTATGGGAACAGCACCAGTCATGACTGCAAAGCCCTGCAAAGAGTCGTGGCTTATCCGAGCGTATCTCAGGGTCAGCTCTCCCCGCCTCTGCAGGACGCCTACACCAAACGCTGCAAAGGTAGAGCTACTAAGATCATCAAGGACTCTAATCACCCTGCAAACCCTCATTTCACGCTGCTGCCATCTGGTAGCGCTTCCAAGCCTGATGGCCAAACTGAGAGACTCAGAAGGAGCTTCTTCCCCAGGCCATCAGACTCTGAACTCAGTCACTTAACATCACGTGACTTCACTTCAGGATAAACATCGATATACTGACATTGCACTGCACTTTCTGTTCTCGTTGTTACTGTGTAACAACCTGTTATAAACCTGTTTGCACATTATACTCATAAATATGTGGTTAACAAATGTATAAAAGTCTACAGTTTACTCACTGCACTTATTTTATTCCACTTCTTTATTCTTATTTTTTTACTTTTTCTTCTACTTGACTTGATTATTTATAATTCTACAGATATATATATATATATATATATATATATATATATATATATATATATAGTACTTTTTATCCTTTTATTCTATTTCTATTATAATTTCCCCCTTGTGTTTTTAACTGTGAATTTGCACTGTCCATGGAGCGGACCTGTTTACATTTCACTGCCGGTTGTATATTCTGTATATAACTGTGTATGTGACAAATAAAACTCTTGAATCTTGAATCTTGAGTGGAGGAGGATATAAGCACAACAGAAAGGAGCTTAGGGGAGACCAGATCTCCCAAGTTGAGATTAACGCTTGCTCTGGTTGGTTTCTCTGTAGGCGCCAGTGGCTGTTAAGGAGTCTCAGCTGCAGTTCGTCAGCAAGTTGCCACATATTCACTTCGGCACTGAAGCACCAGTTTCCCGGCACTGGGAACATCTCCACTAATTTCAATCTTTGAAATGCTATGTGTTTACTGATGAGTCCTACTGATCTGTTTATGACGCTCTCATACTGCACAGTACCGCTGGCAGCTGCCTCAACCCATGATACTCCTTCCTGATGCATTTTGCTTAGCCTGGTTTTGATTGTTCCATTTGCTCGTTCAACCTGACCTGATGCTTGTGGCCTGTAGGGGCAGTGAAGATTCCACTTAATTTTCAACATTTTAGACACTTACTTGACTACCTGTCCTGTGAAGTGTGTACCCTGATCTGAGTCAATGGAATCTGGTAATCCCCATCTGGGAATGAGATCAGTGACAAGAGATTTAGCAGCATGTGCAGCTGTAGCACGCCCTGTTGGATAAGCTATCCATCTCAAGAACTTGTCTATCACTACCAAAATGTCTGTTTTTCCCTTACAAGGAGGCAACGATATGTAATCAACTTGCAGGTAATCAACTTGGCTCTTTTGTCTAACCATGTCCATGGTCTTCATATAGAGGAACGTCTTTGTACAGATCAATGATTGATTCAGGAGGCAGAATTGTCTTCTGTGCTGTACTACTTGTACAGTCGCATGGGAACAAGCTTGTTTAGCCGCTACATCAGCAAGATTAACAAGCATTACCTTTAGCTTCCATAGTATTAGTTGTGAGATGTGCTTTCACTTTGATCACCGCTAATTTCTTTGGAAGTTTCATGGAAACCCTTAGATCTTTTACTAATCCAGCATGCTTAATGGGGGATCCAGCAGAAGTTAGAAACTGTCTACTTTGCCAAATGACACCAAAATCATGAATTATCCCAAAAGCACATCTGGAATCAGTGTAGATATTTGCAACCGATCCTGAAGCTAGTGTGCATGCCCTAGTTAAGGCAACAAGTTCAAGTTCAACAAATGATCTGGAAGATGTCCTGAAGCTACCACTTCAGTGCTGGAAGTGACTGCATAACCTGCTCATCCGTTACCTTCAATTACCGGAGCTGAACCATCAACAAACAACTCCAATTCTGCACTCTCTATGGGAGAGATGTAGCTGCATACGTTAGCGTAACACAATCGTCGTCATTTCTCCTTCATCCTCTAACACAACTTCAGTCATTGCAGATATCATACATGAGGATGGGTTCGTGACTGGTGTACGCTGTAAAACAATGTTCGGGGCTGTGAGGGTTGTTAACCAATTTCCCCAACGAGAAGAGGTGGCAGAAGTGACTTTTGCTTGATTCATTAGTGCGGACACTGCATGAGGGCATCTTGCATTCACAGTCTGTCCTAACACAGTTCCTGATGAAGCCTGAAGGGCTAAATGAACTGCCTGCACTGCTCTAAGACAAGGGCCCATCCCTTGAGTGACTGTGTCAAGTTTACCAGAATCGTAATGAATTGGACATAAACTGCCCCCATGATCTTGCATTAGACATGCAGTCATGAAGCGGCGTGTTCATGGACGTAAAGCACAAAGGGCCTATCAGATTGTGCAACTCCTAATGCTGGTGCTTGACACAGTGCTCTCTTCAAATCATTGAAAGCTTTGAGCTGAATTTCTTCCATACAAACAGTATCAGAATCTTTAACTTGGCCTTTCAACAAGTCATAGAAAGGCTGTGCACTCGAGGCATATTCTTCAATCCAAGGTCTACAGTAACCTGTGGCTCCTAAAACTGATCAGAGTGTTTTAATTGTATTAGGCGGAGGTTCAGCTTTGACAGAAACGGCTCGATCCTCTATGGACTGCCTTTCATACAAAAACAGAAACCCCACCTATTGCACCAGTTAAACAAAGTTTAGTTTTCTTGTACGGAATGTTTAAACCTTCAGCCAATTTTCTAGGAATTACTGTAATTTCTGCACCTGTATCAAGCAAAAGTCAATCTCTTTCTTTTATGCTACCTTTCACAAAAATTCTGTTGTCATTGTGATGGATTACAGGGGAAAGGTAGCTACTCACAGCCCCAACAATTCGTTTTTTTTTTGTGTTATTTTGTGCTCTTAGAAGAGCCTGAGTGAGCTGTCCTAAAGTTTCAGTGTACCCTGGCGGAACTACTTCAGGATTGTAGGCGGGCTGAGAAGGAACAGTTATGTATAGTGTTTTTTTTTTAGTTTTTTTTACTATCTTGCAACTTCTTCCTACACTCTTTCTCCCAGTGACCTGATTTTTCACAGTAGTTGCATTTGCCTTCTCTCTAGCCTTAACATCAGCATCTCTTTCCCATGTAGCTAACGGTTTTGTTAGGCCAAGTTAGATCTGAGAATGGCAATGCTTTTCTGTACTCTGCTAAAAGGCCATCTGACCAGATGTGGACTAAGGGTCCCTTGTCATCTAGCACACATTCAGAATCAACTTTTCCACTGTAAGTTACAGCTGACTGACAAAATCTTTCCGTGAAATCACTCACAGTTTCTTCTTCTTTCCTTTGCACACAGTTAGTGATTCTGGACCAGTCTACTTTGGTTCAAAACACCTTCTCTCAAATCGCCTTTACTGACATGTTGTAGTTCAGAAGTAACAGCAGACTCAAGACTGTTGAATTCAGATTCAGTTAGAATTTGTGACTTTTGTTAACGACATGCCGTGAGACGCATCTTGCTTATCAATGCCCTTCTAAATTCAGAAAAAATGTGTGCGTGCTGAGGGTAAGCTCTGGGATAAACTTTCTATGTCTCTAGATCCTAGTGCTTTGGCAACAGTTTGTGGTTGGACAGAAGAGTTAGGAGGAACACTTTCAATTCCCTCAGTTCCCTGAGATCTTCTCCTAGCGCCATTTACAGGCACACCAGTTACTGATTGAGTGGCTAAATCTGTTTCAAGGCTGACTAACTTCATTCACATCAGTTTTCTCTGCAGCTTTGTTGCGGTTCAATTTCTCAATAAGTTCAAAGAGGATACTCTAGCACAGAGCTCTTTGTTCTGTTTCTCTAGCTCTGAGATACGCCGAGACTGTGGTCTAGCTAACGCTAAACCAAATTCTCTGATGGCCTTTCACATTGTTCTTGTGAATACATGCTCCTAATACCCTTTTACATTCATCTACCGACCAAGTCTTGTCTGGCTGGATCTCATATTTCTCAGTTAATTCTTGTCTAACTTTCTCAGTGACTATTAGATCCATTTGCACTCCTAAATGTGACCACAAAGGAGTCGCAAGACCACCTTTTCAGTTGTGTGGATCGGTCTAGCATTCTTTCCAAACATTTTTCTGAGTTTCTTTGTTTACACACAATCAAAACACTAAAACTTCTCTGATCAATAGCAAAAACAGAGGACAACACAAATATTAGCATGTGATGCTAATCTTCCCTGCTGAAACAGAGGCTTAAACAATACTTCCCTGCCGAAAACAGAGGGTAACTTTCATCTCTAAAACCTCTACAGCTGTCTGATAACTCTTCTCTGGCGGGCAGAGGGAAACAAATTTGTACTGGTCTTTAAGGTTCTTTTGGATAGACACTCCCCAAACCTTGGTTGTACAGAAAAATTCAGCCTGGAGCGTAGCCAGATCTTTGAGCTTGAAGTTTCAATCTGGATTCAGTCTAGATTCAGGTGAGGTCTATCTGGGTCACGGCACCAAAACTGTTGGAAACTCAGAACACCAGGAGAACTTGGATATATCTTTCAAGCAGACGTTGCTCTTTTTATTGAGAACACGTGCTGTTAATAACAGTAACAAAAACAGTTTAATTTATCTGTATTTTATCTACATTTTAGAGGGAGGGATTACACAGCAAATGGAGGCGGAAACAGATCTAAACAAAGCAATGAAATGTTGTGTCCAGGTAAAGGGACACTCTCAGACATTAGAGTGTCACCAGTTCTAATCGAATCAGTATAACAGTGTCATTCAAATGCATAGATGCTAATCCCATCACTCTGACGATTCAGAAATGGGAGAGGGATTGTAATCCCACAGTAGTCAAGGGCTAGGGGCTGTGAAATGGCCTGTGGGAAGAAACTGTTCCTGTGCCTAGATTTTCTAGTGGCCAGTGATTTGAGTCGCTGTCTTGACGGTAACAGTTCAAACAGGTAGTGTCCAGGGTGAGTGGAGTCTGTGATTATTTGACCTGCTCTCTTCCTCACTCTGGAAGAGTACAGGTCCTGGAGGGTTGGCAGGGGCACCAATAATCCTCTCCGCTGTCCGGATGGTACATTGCAGTCTCCTGATGTCTGATTTGGTAGCTGAACCAAACAAGATAGTGATGGAGGTGCATAAAACAGACTCAATAACAGCCGAGTAGCACTGAAACAGCAGCTCCTGTGGCAGGTTGAACTTCCTCAGCTGATGAAGTAAGTACAGTCTCTGCTGCACCTTTTTCACAATGGAGTCAATGTTATTGTCCCACTTAGGTCCTGAGAGATGGCAGTGCCCAGGAACCTGAATGACACCACTGCTTCCACAGTGCTGTTCGTGATGGTGAGTGGGGAGTGCTGGGCTGTTCCTCCTGAAGTCCACTATCATCTCCACCATTTTGAGTGTGTTGAGCTCAAGGTTGTTATAACTGCACCAGACAGCCAGCTGTTCAACCTCCAGTCTGTAAGCAGATTTATCACCGCTTTGGATGAGGCAGATGGTGTCGTCTAGAAATTTCAGGAGTTTGGCAGAGGGGTGTTTAGAAGTGCAGTCATTGGTGTACAGGAGAAGAGCAGCGGGGAGAGAACGCACCTGGGGCGCCAGTGCTGATAGTGAGTGTCCTGGATGTGAGTTTCCCCAGTCTCACTAGCTGCTGCCGGTCTGTCAGGAAGCTGGTGATCCACTGACAGATTGAGGATGGCTTGGAGAGCTGGGTCAGTTTAGCTGTGAGGAGATCAGGCATGCTCCAATGATCTGTTGAAGATCTGCGTGAAGACAAAAACACAATAACTGGAGAGCTCCACACCAAGGCGGCCATCCGCGCACCATCTCGGATCCTCGGATGGTTCACCCAAAATGAATCATTTAGTCATCATTTACTCGCCCTCAAATTGTTCCAAACCTGTATGAATTTCTTTCTTTGAAGAAATTGTGTAACCAAACAGTTGATGGACCCCATTGACTTCCATATGTTTTTTTTTTTTTTTTTTTTTTTTTTTTTTTAAGTACCAGAAACTGTTTGGTTACCCACATTCTTCAAAGAAGAAAGAAATTCATACAGGTTTGGAACAACCTGAGGTGAGCAGATGATGACATTTCATTTTTTGGGTGAACGATCCTTTAAATTAACATTAAAGTTGATGCACGTAAAGTATCATAGAACTATTCTAAATTAATAAACTCATTGCACCTTATATCAATGGCAGAACAATCAACAAATCATAACAGAATTCACAGTGTTGCAGAACACATCCCAGTAATTAGACAGCTCATAAAACATGAGACTATAAGATGCAAACATGAACTAATGAGATGAGTGTGAAGGGAGCAATATTCCCACCCAGATAGCAAATCGGCTTTGGGCCAGATCTGGCTAAATTTCGGCTGAGATTTTGGCCCACATCCCACATGGAATTACGGTCCAAAATTGGCCCAAGTGTTCGCCAAAAGTCAGTCAGAGCAATGCTGGAAGCAGAAATAATCCAGAACTGGCCCAACAACACCATAATCCCCAAATGTCAGCCAGACAAGAGCCAAAACTGAGCCAGTATTATGCCAGAGTGCCCAAAACTGAACCAGAAATGATCCCTATGTAATAATTATATATTGTGCAAGGAATAATAAAAGAATGACACTACACAAATGCAAAGTACAGCATTTTAGTCACAAAACAAGAATATTAAAAAGAGCAATAAATTAAAAAATGTGTTAAAAAAAAACTGCCATGCTTAAATAATGAAATACAGAAACAGATCAAAATACGGTGGCCAAGGGATCTCAATGCACTGAAACAAGAAAACGCATGCAAACAGAAAAAAACATGATCAGTTTGACAACACACATGCTGCAAATACTCACAAGTCACAACAACCAAATACAGATACTCACTGCAAACGGCAAGAGACTTCAACGTCCTGCAACAGAAGAAAACGCATTCAAATAGGAAAAATACCAGCAAGCGAAGAAAACATTAGTTTCACAACACACGTGATGCCAATACAATGCAACCAAGTATGATTCTGTGGGCTTAAAGTGGTGCTTGATCCCCACTCGTTTCGTGTAGTTACAGGGTAAGTGTGAATATACGGGCTGTGAATTAAAGTGGTTCTTGTTGAAAATGAGCCAGACACTTGCGCTTTCTGCATCCCTTGTGAAACTGCCTTTGTGTCAAAGTGCTGCCGGCCCCATTTATGACAAGTACATCAAGAATTTACCCGATGGCCACTCCGTCTGACTGGATCCCGCGATTCCGTTCACAGGGCTCTAAGATTATTTTGCGGACCCCACTTAGAGAACCACTATTATATAGTGATGCTAAATGCATATTTGTTAGCATCAATTCATGCATATTAAAATGTGCATTTATTATTATTACTACTACTAATAATAATTATACGAAGTGGTAGGCCACATAAAAATCAGAGCGGGGTCAGCACATGCTGAGGGTCACAGTGCGCAGAAGTCACCAACTTTCTTCAGAGTCAATAGCTACAGACCTCCAAACTTCTGTGGCCTTCAGATGAGCTCAAGAACAGTGCGTAGAGAGCTTCATGGAATGGGTTTCCATGGCCGAGCAGCTCAGCCAAGCCTTACACCACCAAGTGCAATGCAAAGCGTGGGATGCAGTGGTGTAAAGCACGCCGCCACTGGACTCTAGAGCAGTGGAGACGTGTTCTCTGAGTGACCAGTCACGCTTCTCTGTCTGCCAATCCCATGGACGAGTCTGGGTTTGGCGGTTGCCAAGAGAACGAGACTTGCCTGACTGCATTGTGCCAAGTGTAAAAGTTTGGTGAAATGTTGGTCCATAAAGATATGGATGAGCGAATTTGGTGTGGAAGAACTTGACTGACCTGCACAGAGTCCTGACCTCAACCCGATAGATGAATTAGAGTAGAGACTATGAGCCAGGCCTTCTTGTCCATCAGAGCCTGACCTCACAAATGCACTACTAGAAAGTCTAAAATCTTGTGGAAAGCCTTCCCAGAAGAGTTGAAGCTGCAAAGGGTGAGCCAACTCCATATTAAATCCTACAGATTAAGAATGGGATGTCAAACTTTTGGCAATATGGTATGCTTACAGAAAATAGTATTTATAACTGTAGGAAAAAAAAAAAAAAAAAAAAAATAAATTAGTAACCACGGACCACTGGAATGCCCTTTAACTGCAGTGAAACTACCCACACATACATGGCTCTGTGAACCCTAATAACTGATTAATAAAGTGATGCAATTATATAAAAAGGTGCAGTGTAGCAGAAGTCACATCTACAGTGTGCGTCTGACAGTCATGTATCCTGTTTTCACAGTCTCAAGTTGTGCTATTGTTTTCAGTATCTGGCTTTACAAGACTTATAAAACACAAATGGCTTTACTGATGTGTGATTGAATAAGCTTTATTGAAAATGACGGTTGAGGTAATGCAAAACAAAGGCAGACTGGCCCATTTCATCATGCTATGAAAACAGTACCATTGTTTTCATCATGAGGTATTCCACAGACAGAATAGAAATAGGAAGTTAGAATATAGGTTTCACATAAGAGACGCTATAACTGTCTAAAGTATGGTCTAAAAATACAGCCATAGAAAATTATTTCCTCATAATAGGGATGATTTTGCCTTCACACAGGCAACTGGCTGGACAGCCCTGGCTCACGATGGAGTTCGCACAGGTGGCCAGTTTCTTCAAATCGTCACAGTTGCTGTACTTGTTGACGTACGGACAGGGGTTAGCTAGAAAAGAGAGTCAAGCCGACAGTAAGAACATTCTGCAATGCAAACGGTCATCATTCAGGATCATTTTGCAAACAAAAATACTGAGATGTAGGCCTTCTCACTGCACAGATTGTCTTGGCAGTCAGCTGGGCAGGATGCACACGGAGCACCTGATGAGTACGGAGGGACTCCGCCGAAATTCCCTCTGAAATACAGGAGAGAACTGTGTTGAACTGTTGCTGTTGGAGCATGAAAAAGCTCTAATCAGTGTCAGTGTTTCTGAACTCCATCGTAGTGAGTTTCTACCGGGAATGAACGAGTCACAATATTCCTCATTTAAATGATTCATATGCAGAATAAAGGGGCGGGGCCTGGTTCAGTTAGTGTTGAAACTAGCGGTTATGGTAAGGGGTGGGACATTTCCCCAAACACCAAAAATCACAACACTGCTCCAGCCAACCAATCAGAAGGAGGGGTTTCATAAAGACAGGAACTAAACAGAGCATTACTGAGACTAGGAAGAGAGGAGCTGCAACAATGGAGAATATGGGGTCCCAAAAAACGAGACAAAAAAAAAAAAAAAAGCTCAGTATTGAAGACATACGTGCGGTAGTATTGACATCCATAGAAGTAGACGTTTCAAGACTGAGTCACGGCGCAGCCGACCTCATATGAGCTGTACCACACCACCTACAAAAAGAAACAAAGACTAAAAACCAAAAACCATCTGCAAAGTTACAAACCTGATTCCAAAAAAAGTTGGGACACCATACAAACTGTGAAAAAAATAAATTTACAAAAATCTCAAACTTATTCACAATAGAATAGAGAACGTTTCAAAAGGTCTCACTTCCAACTTGATGTCATGCCAAATTGGCTCATTTTGGATTTCCTGAGCTACACATTCCAAAAATGTTGGGACCGGTAGCAATAAGAGGCCGGAAGAGTTCAAATGTACATGTAAGGAACAGCTGGAGGACCAATTTGCAACTTAGGTCAATACCCAACATGATTGGGTATAAAAAGAGCCTCTCAGAGAGACACTGCCACTCAGAAGCCAAGATGGGCAGAGCATCACCAATTCCCCAATGCTGCGCCAAAAATACTGGAGCAATATCAGAAAGGAGTTTCTCAGAGAAAAACTGCAAAGCGTTTGAAGTTCTCTACAGTGCATCATATCCAAAGATTCAGAGAATCTGGAACAGTCTCGGTGCGTAAAGGGCAAGCCCAGAAAACCATACTGGATGCCAGTGATCTTTGGGCCCTTAGACGGCACTGCATCACATACAGGAATGCTACTGTAATGGAAATCACAACATGGGCTCAGGAATACTTCCAGAAAACATTGGTGAACACAATCCACCGTGCCATGCGCCGCTGCCGGCTAAAACTCTATAGGTCAAAAAAGAAGCCATAGCTAAACATGATCCAGAAGCGCAGGCGTTTTCTCTGGGCCAAGGCTCATTTAAAATGGACTGTGGCAAAGTGGAAAACTGTTCTGGGTTCAGATGAACCAAAATTTTAAGTTCTTTTTGGAAAACTGGGACGCCGTGTCACCAGGACAACCCAAGTTGTTGTCAGCGCTCAGTTGGTATGGGGTTGCATGAGTGCAAGTTAAGTTCTTAATTATACAAAGGCAGTGAAAGGATTGAAAATAAGATTTGATTTTTGAAATTGAACAAAGACATTTGCTTTACTATTTTTATGCCAAGCATAACGCAGTGTAAAGAAAGAGCTATTGGCTCTTTACTAAAAGACTAAAGGAATCCTTGTTTCCATTGGAAATTCATGAATGGAGGAGGAGAAAAAAAAAAAACCCCAGCATGTCATCGGTGATCACAGAATAAAATCACCTGTGTGTAATGTCCAGTCGGCTGGCCATTGATGGATCCGTGGGATATTGATAATTATTGACTTCGCTATGCCAGGCATTTACCACGCCAGTCCATGAATGAAGTGCAGACGCCATGAAGAGATTCTCACCCATTTCATATCCTGTCCATCAGAGAGAAAACATTCAGTGAGAGAGCGTCGCATCTGGTGGACTGCAGGAGATGAAGTTTTAAATAACATTTGTTATTTAACGTGTACAGCAGTGCATTTGTCCATTGAGATGTAGTTCATACACTGCATGTGACTGGCTTTCTTCCTGCACACTTCATCTGCATGTGTTAGTCAGAATGTCAACACGTATAAATTTTAGGTCTATAGGCATGTGAGAAAACTGTTTCCTCCAGCCCACGTCACTGCTTTGGTTGCATATACAGTGGCCTCAAATGTGGGCAGTTAAGAAAAGAAAGAAGAAAAAAAAAAAAAAAAAAAAAAAAAAAATTCTGGCTTCTCTCAGTCTAGAAGGCATCAAGTTCAAAAATAACTTCAAATTTCTACTACATAAATGACCCAGTTTAAATACAAGTCATCTTCCCAGCGGTGAAGTACCCTTTAAGCATTTTTACACCAAACCTATGACGACATGATTTTAGGGTGAACCATCCCTTTAAATACTTCAGGGTTCGCCTTTGACTTGCAACTATCATTTCCTAATGAAGTTGTTTTATTAACTACAAAAGAATGAATTGTCATACATCATACCGTCAATCATGCGGCTGCTCGGCGGCCCGTGTGTCATGTTACACTGATCGATCCAGCCTTGAGCCGACTGGGCCACTGCATTGCTCCAACTCTGCCAACCACACAACAGGTCTTCCATTCAGCAAGTGATTCAGCATTTTGAGCATGTAAGATGCATGCTCAAAATGCAGGTGTATTAGGAGTGCGACTGACCATTTTCAGCATGTTACTGGCACGAGGGGACACGGCCCTCCGGAAGACGTTGTGCACGTTCACGATCTCCTGCTGGACAGACGCCAGATTTGTGCAGACACCTGTAACCAGAGCAACACAAGTCTGAAGTTTCCAGATGATGCATATTAAACAGTCAGTTATAGTAGGCATTATTGTAATAGATGCTTACCTGGCTGGAAAAGCCCAGCACAGAAAGGAGACATGCGTTAGAAAGGAGACTTGTTAGATTGCGTCACAATTCAAATATATACATTGCGCATTATGGTCAATCTAGCCATTTCTCATTCACTATCTGCTCCAAAGCATCCATTTCTAAGTAGCTGTGATGCAACATGATTATAGGTGCATTTTAAATTTGACTACACAACTCATTTCAAGCAGAAGCCTTGAGACGGAAACATTTTATGATCGTTAGAAACAGTTTTCACTGGTGATGTAACTTACTCATTGCACTCAATCACTTGATCAGTTACAAATATCACGAGCAAAAAACATTAAACTCACCAAGCTGCAGGCAGCGCCCATATGGAGCAATCCCAAGATACAAACTGACACTGCAAACATTTTGCATCCCTCCATCTAGCAGACTGTGGAAGCAGTATTTATTTTAATAATTTTACTTTTTATATACAACAAGAAATAAAGACTTGGCTTAACGTTGTAAGGCTAACCAGAAACCTCACCAACAGCAGGTTACAGTGTTAGCACTAGATAAAGACACAGAACAAACCATAAGGGCTTAAATACACAAGGACTAATGACTAGACAAGACACACCTGTGAACAATGAGCAAACAATGAACCAATGACAGAACATGACACAAGATCACATGAGGGCATGGGAATCACATGACAAAACCAGGAAACATGAAAAAAAAAATTTAATTATTTTTTTTTTTTTTTATTAACACCATAACCAGAACAACACAATGAGACATATTAATTCAAATCAAAATTACAGAATAATTAAAGTAAAATAAAAAAAAAAAACTGCCAGAGGACAAGAACAAAATTATAATAAACAAAAGGGCAAGGGTGCTATTTTATACAACATCACCTGCTTACAATGTTATGAGCTTTTAAACTTTTAATTGCCTTTTTACTCATTAGTAATTACACAAAAAACTGAACAGTAAAGTTTGAAATCGTTGTTAAAGCAAGAAAAAATTAGGTTTAGAGTCTGACCATTTCATTTTATGAAGGTGAAATTTTCCCATTAATATTTCTTTATCTTTCTCAATCCCATAATTATTTAAGTATATTATTATGTCAAATCCACTCTGCTGCAAATCAATGTTCAATTTTTCTTAATTAAAAGCTCTACATCAATCCAAAATATTTTTCTATGTATACAATGGAAAAATAAATGAAAAATAGTTTCCTTTTCACCATTACAGAAATTACAAGAGTAATCAATATCTAATTTAAAAACGTTCCAGCACATGTTTTACTGGATATGTTCTATGCATTATTTAAGAGACTTCTTTCACTTTGTTATTAATACGCCAATTCACATCTCCAAACACAGAAGAGCAGAAAACGCCAGCTGGGGGATGAACAATATTATTAAGTATATTTCTAATGTAGTTATTTGAGACTCTACCTTGTAAACATTTGTTTTACCAATAAATATTTTACTATTGATATCCGTCAAGATCATCTTCCTGTGACGTATTCCCAGAAGGGTCAATACTTTTCGAGGATTGCATCCATTACAACAGCAAATTCTTTAGGTCTAACTGGTATTTAAAATGTATTCAAAAATTCTCTATATGTTAATACATTTCCATCATTATTTAAAAGCTGACTAGCTAATATAATATTGTTCTTAACCCGGTAATTGAAAAAAGAGAGATTTATTTTTGTATAGGATGTCTTTGTTGTTCCAAATATAATAACTTCTCGTGAAAAGTTATGCTTGTATGCCAGTGCCACGTGCCATGAGAGCTTGTCTAGGAACATTTGCAAGCTTAACTGGTATTTTGTCAATTGAATAATTGCACTTCAATAAAAATGAGAGGTCGCCAAGTTGCTTCAATAGGTAGTTGGGAAAGTCTTTATTCTTTAGATATTGAATAAGCCAATTTGTTTTAAATATATTATTTAAAGCATCATAACTCTCAATAATGTGGTTTGTTTTTCCAAATAAAATCAAAAAACATTTTATCCAATTCTTTGGTAACTTTTGGGTTAATATCCAATGATAACGACACATAGACTGATCTGAGATTCCTTCAGATTTTGACAAAAGTACCCGCCTCTGAATTGACAAATCCTTTGTAACCACATATTAAACCTCTTACTAGTTTTGTTAATAATCAGATTGAAGTTTTAATTATTACAACTCCCAGATATGTTACTTGATTTGCAATTGGAATATTACAGAAGTTAATTAAACAACATTCTCTGGAGAGGAATCAGAACTGATTTATTCATATTCATTCGCTAAGAATGAATACATCTGAAAATTCTTTAATGCATTTCACTGCTTTAATGATTTCATCTTTCAGAAATAAGACAGTGTCATCTGCAAACTGACACAACTTAAATGTTTTCCTAATGCTGTAATTCCTTGAAAATGTCCAGTTTTAGTGGCCATTATTTGTGTTGCTAACAAAAACAAAAAGGGGGAGATTGGACAGCCTTGTCTGATCCTCTGTTTCAAATCTGCCAGTTCCCCTTGCTAATTTTACTGAACTGGTACATCCTTTGTGTAGGGTTTTGATAGCTTTTGAAAATAACTACCAACCAACCCCCAAAAAAAAAAAAAAAGTATTGCTGTAAATAAAAAGGTGTGTTCTATGGTATCAAATGCCTTGTGAAAATCAAATAAAATAAAACGGTCATCTAAAACATATTCATTGTAATCTACCATGTCTAGTATCAATCTAATATTATTACTGATGTGCCTTCCTTGAATAAAGCCAGTCTGTAATATTTTCTTTTAGCAAAGATTAAAGCAAATAATTTGGCATCATTATTTAATAGACTAATGGGTCTCCAGTTCTCTAAATGAAGAATATTTTTGTTTGTCTTTGGGATTAATGTAATAACAGCTTGTCTTAAAGAGGAGGGGCAATTTCTCTTTCAATAGATTCTATAAATTCTGCCAGCAAAAGATGGAGCAACTTATCTCCATTTGGTTTTCACAAAATTGGACGATACAGGCTTTGTGTAAAAATCTTTCATCCTCAGCTGTATTAATGATGGACAATCAATATATTAACTATTTCTTTTTTTGCATTCTTAGTGTTTTTTTCTTCTCCCTGTTCTAATCATTTATATCTTGATCTGATAAATGCACCCTCTCCTTCTTCTTGATCAACTTTACCCAGTTGTACTTGTAACAATGATAAATCTGTTAGTTCCTGCGTGTTAAAATTACCTTTACTGGACAGGTGCATTATTTATTTGATAACACTATATTCTTTTTTGTCTTTATCTGAAGCAATTGATTTCCCTATAGAAATATAGCAATAGAAATATTTCCCAATGTTCGCCATAAGCCTGAGATCAGTGCTTGTCAATTCACTTTGATACCATAATTTGAAACTTATGATCATCTAGTAACTTTTTATTAAATTTCCAATAACCCCTGGTTTAAATTCAGCTGGACCACATATATTAATCAAGATTGATATACCCTTATGGTCAGTTAAAACTGATGGCTCTTTAGAAACATTCTGGACACACTGTTCCAGTTCATGAGATATTAAGAAAATAAAACAATGCGTGATTGTTTGGAATAATCTTTGTTGCTCCATGTATACATTCAACAGTCTGGATTTTTGATGTCAACCAAACTCCAGATGTCAACCAAACCTACACGGGTACACACATTCCTAGATCTGGGAGTTCCTTCCTGACTGTTGGTGGAGGCTTTTCTCCCGACTCCAAGTAAGATATTACTTCCGGAATGACTGGATCTGCCCTTTGCTCGTCACAGAGGTTCCCTGACAGGTAAGATACAACAGGTAATCCCTCAAAATCACCCTCCTGCTCGTGAGCTATCAGGTATAGCATCAAGGTAAAGTGCAAGAGATTTGACTAAAGCGTTACCAGACCCATCATCCGTCTGCTGTCTGACCAAACGCTTCTCACAGATAGCCTGAACTACATCACTGGCGTGTTGTCACGAGAATCTGCAGCTTCCATAAGATGATGTTGCATAAACTGTTGAATTTGTTTCGTACTCTTTCTGAGACACAGGGTTTTTCGGCAGGTTTTTTACGGGAGAGTCGTCTTGATAGACCATCGGCATCAGCATTTAGTTTGCCTGCTCTGTACTGTAACTTAAATGAGAAAGTGGACAGAGCAGCGAGCCATTGATAGCTAGTTGCGTCTAATCTCGCGGTAGTAATGCACGTAAGTCAAAGGGTTGCTGTCTGTAATGACAGTGAATTGGCTACCATACAGATAGTCCCTAAACTTTTCAGTTACTGCCCATTTAAGGGCAAGAAACTCAAGCTTATACGCCCGGTAATGGGACTCACTGCGGACAAACCTCTACTTGCATATGCAATGACTCGCATCTGCCCTTCCTGTTCCTGATACAGGCTGCTCCTAAGCCCTTGGTGCTGGCATCTGTATGTAGGAAGTAGGTGTTTAGGGTTTGCAAAGCCCAACACAGGCGCAGTAGTTTCCTCAGACCGAAAAGCTTCCTCACAAAGTGGTGCGAATCGACTCTTTGGGATTATGGTATGGAACCTTACTCTCACTCAGCTTAGCACTTTTCCTAGTCGCGTGGATACCCTACGGTCAAGTTGGTGAGTGGTTTCACGACCCCTAGAGTAATCTTTAATAAATCTGCAATAATACCCGAAAAGCCCCAAAATGACCTTAACTCTTTAAGGTTCGTGGACTCTGCCAGGTTTTTAAGGTTTTTGTACTTTCTCTGGATTGGTCTCTACTCCACGCTCTGACACTATGCGCTCCTAAATAACGAGCGGACGCCTGAAAGAATTTGCACTTTTAAAGAAGCGAGTTTTAACCCATACTTTCTGAGCTGAGAAAGAACTTTTAACGGCTGTCTTTCATGCTCTTCCAAAGTTTGAGAAATATGATCAGATCGTCCAGGAAGACAAGTAGTTCCCTGAGATTGATATCCTCCATACACTTCTCCATCAATCTTTTAAAAGTACTTGGGGCATTAGTGACCCCCTGAGGCATGCAATTAAACTCCCAAAACCCCAGGGGACAGACAACAGCGGTCTTAGGTTTGTCTGCTTCTTCCACCTCTATCTAGTAATACCCAGATTTCAAAGTAGAGTAATGGAAAACCATTTTGATCCAGTTAAGGCAGAAAACGTCTCCTCGAGATTGGGGTAATGCATAGGCGTCTTTCACGGTCTGAAGATTGAACTTTCTGTAGTCTATGCACAACCATACATCTCCGGTCACCACTACGATAGGATTTAAAAAAGGGGACTCACGATAGATTACTCACGAATAACGTTGTTTGTGAGAAGATCGTGCAGGTGTCTGCAGACGGCTTCTAGATCTTGCGGATGGATCGTCGCGCCCATGTTTAAAGGGAGCTTCATCGTGCAGTTGTATACGATGTTTCACCTTTGCGTATGCCAAAAAATCTAAATCATGTTGACTGAAAACATCAGTGGCATTTCTCTGAGTTTTGCTGAAATGCGGTCCCGCCATTATTATGCGTCTTGGAGGAATGGCTATATCGTTGCTCTCGTTTCGTTTTTTTAGTACCACAGGTAACCAGACAGACTGACTACTAGAAGGGGTAAGTAAATGCAGCGCTTCACAAACGCACCACCAAGTAAGGAGGAATCAGACGGGTGTTCTACCACTACTTATCTACTCCCACCAGGTACCTCAACAGAGTCTTTCACAATGACAGTTTGACTAGCTTACATGACCTTAGGTGCGTTGCCTCTAAATCTCACTTGACCCAGGGGCGCCACTCGTGTTCGCTTCGCCTCGTTTCAAGGGTTTTCAAACCACCCTATATCCAAATAGGAAGGCTGGTGCTTTGGGGATTTTGCAAGAACTGCTGCTCATAAAGGATGTCGAGAGTGTTTGTACCTATTAAGACCAAAGGCTGAGTGTGAGACTTTACATCTGGAACGACCAAGGCTACACGTGGCCACTTCAACAGTGGAGCCCAAAACTCTTCAGAGAAAGTAATGTCTGCCTTTACATAACCTTCATACGTGAACGGAAAAACCAATGGTACCTTCTACTTCCAATATGTCGTCAAGAGGGTTAATCGGATGCTCTGAGAGGTGTTGTTCATAAAAGATTTAGGCACAGTAGTGACCTGTGATTCAGTGTCTAGTAGACAATGACATTTCTTACCAGCTGTGCTGACTTTGGCAACACACATCTAGCACCAACTAAGCCCTTAGGTAGGTTTGCACTCTGTTTCCTAGGAGTTTGGCATTTCTTGGAAGACACGGTTTACAATGGGACCACTAGATTTAGACTCAGTTCCTGTATGTCCCACGACAGGAACTGCCTCTAGTTTAAATCAGAGCTAGTGGGGGGATTCTGTGACTCCCACTGTAACTGTTTCTCCCTTAACAACCTACGTTTAGTAGCGACAAGCTTAGGATTTGGCTCAGAACTACAGGACGATGCAATGTGGCCATCCTCACCACATGTGCAACAGTACCACGGCCTAGGTCTATCAGTTGGCTTCTTGTTGACCGAAACTACACTCGCAACAGCCCTGACTTCCTTTGGTCAGGTGGTGCAGGCTTTTGACTACCTCTCGCGACGGAGTTTTCTTTGGATGTTTTGGTGGACTGCAAGATTAGCTAACTGACTCTGAAGCTTGACAATCTGCTTCTTTAACTCGTAGCTTTCAGTTTCAAGCGGGCTCACTCTAGGACCTTCGTCTTGTTCTAATTCAGCAGAAACCCACGCTTTCTGAGAATGCATAAACGCTTTCTGTTTAAAATCGAGTTGCTTTCATGTGTATGTTTATCCTCCTCTGTACGAAGCAGAAGCTGTGCAAAGGAAGGAGGATTGTTTCGCTTTGCTCTAGTCGTAGTTCGGCGATTAAGTCATTATCCCAGCAGCCCTGCAAAACTGCTTTAGGAGATGCCCATCTGCCTCTTCTGGGATAATACCTCCTCTTTTGATGGTTGCACTTAAAGCTGACTGTAGCCTATACAGATAAGTGGACGACCTTTCACCCGCATCCTGCAGCGTGTTCATGAATTTCGCTAACAATTCATCCCCATCCTCCACAGCCCCGAAAGCGAGTCCAACAGCTGGAGGTAAGCGGAAGGAGGAGATTCAGGATTCAGATGCTTTATAACATCCGCCCGCAGGCGGCAAGAGACTGTCTAGTGTTAGCCTAGACGCATGCAAATCGGACAAAGAAGGATCTTTCAAAATGAATTGACACTAGAACCCCAAATGTCGTAATCTACCTCGTTGCCAGGCCTGGGGCATTTTCCTGAAAATACTCTGAGTCTGGGCTGTACCTGCCCTTGAGCAGCCACTTCACTGCTCGCACAACATGCTCAACTACTAGTCTACTAGACATCAGGCGGGCTGAGAAATTTGGAAAAGGTCGTAAATCAAACTGATAGGAGTAGGTTGGGACGGTACGTCATCTATCTGACTTCGGTGGATTACTGAATTGGGTCAAAATTCCCATCAAGAGATGTCCAGTATGGTTTCTCACAGGTGTTTTCACCAGTACTACCAGAAACAGTGGGCTCTGGTGGGAGATCAGCACTCATCTGCGACAGCATTTCACCCAGTATAGACTCAAAGTTGTTTCCGCTCCAGTTCTGCTATTTCTTTTAATCGGTCCAGGTAGGACTTTGTTATGCTACTACCCAGTTGCTGTGTAAACACACTGGCTAACGCTCTCACGTGGCACTTAACACCGGGTTCGCTTGACAGCTGGTGAGTATACGGCAATTTGGGTCCTAGGATCGCAACGCTTGATCACTGTTGTACTCAACGATCACGTTTTGGTAGAACTTCCGGACTCTTTGTCGTCAATGCGCTGGTTTTGACAAGCGACCGTGTCGTTTCAGAGCATCAAACAATTCGTCAACGCTCTCGTGTCGGTTAAACCACTGACTATTACGGAGTTGGGGATAATCCCTTCGGCTTCAATAATCTCCATTATCATCACTTGCTTAAGAGCAAAAAAAGGAAAATTAAATGTGTAGCTGTTAGTTCTCAACAACAGCGCCACCTCCTAACTGGCTCACCAAAGTTTATGTAGCACTTGTCTAAGAATTAGCAATACTTTAGTAGATTGCTTACGATTGTAATACAAACAGAATTGGAATTTGGTCAGAAGACCTAGGAATCGCTAAGGAGGTGGCAGGTTATGAGAAGTAACAGACAGACACAAGTTTAAATTTAAAATAGGTTTCAATGTCCCTCAATCTGGGTTTTGGATGACCATACACCCTTAAGAGTTCTTTAGATCAAAATTTGTCTTGCTTCACGGAGCAACACTGGAAAACTCCAAGGAAAGGATATCGTCCTCCTCTCCACGACGTGAAGTCTTCTACTCTGCTACAGATTTGGTTGGCTCGCCATCAAACGTAAAGTTCACAGGGTGTCACAGAAGAACGCTCAGGTATCACGTTTCCAAGGATCAAGAAGGAAGAAAAGAGAAAAGAAAAAGAAAAAAATGGAAAGAACAAGGAAGAAAAAAAACCTGGCCTGATCACAGACCAGAACATTCATTTAGTGAATTTCAAAATAAATTCCACAAAGATCCAGAATAACATCTAATACAGTTACAATTACCATTTCTTCATGAACTGATATAAATCACATTCATTTACCTCTGAATCAATAGCTTTACGCTCTTATACAGGCATCGTGGCCAACAATGGCGACGGTGAACTCTGAAATGAACAAACAACAACCATGCGATTCACTATAACCAAGTTTCAGTATAATCGTGGCAGCGCGACTCCGCCAAATGGCGCGTCAGAGGAATCACTCAGAGCAGCAACAACCACGCGATCTCTGTCTCGGAGGATGAAGTTCGGAGGGCACTCAAAGCGTGTGGGCGTCCAGGAAAGCTGCGGGCAGGATGGTATTTCAGGCGTGTTCTGTGGTCCTGTGCTGATCAGCTCGCCGGGTTGTTTACATCTATCTTTAATGAGTCCCTCGCTACATCTGTGGTCCCCACCTTGTAAGTCCATCCGTTAGCCCAAGGACGGAATCTAACGGCCTGGTCGAGAGGACTTCTGCGTGTTCGTCTTCTCAGCACTTCTGTTGGATTCACTTAATTTATGACCATCGAATTTTAAATCTGACTCCATGAATAATTTGATCTTACTCCAATTCTTTGTAACTTTGTTACATTTGTTACATTTGTAACTTAACAGCTGATCATAAGTTTAGTTGTGATTTAATTTAGATCTTTGATTTCTCTTAGTATCTCTTAATTTCAAATACTCGTTTCCTCCATGGGACCCGAATTCGCTCAGAGGATAATGCTCGCGATTATAATTACATTACCTCACGGACCTTAAATTAGTCAGTTCTGATATTACAGAGGATTACAGAGTGAACTATTTTACCTTTAAGTGAGTCGCAAATGCTTACTCATAACAGAAAGTGTAATTTTAGCAATAGTCACGAGAGCTGTAACTTGATAATAACAGTGACACCCAGAAATCAGATTGCCCCCTCATGCTAGCGCCATGCTCCGGTCATGGGGTCCTCGGTATGAATCTGCCCTGACAGAAAGATTTACTGAAACTCCTACAAAACTCCTCATGCGACACTACTTGAGTAATGATTTATGAAAAATACAGAATAAATCAAGATTAACATTTATTTTGGCCAGACAGAACTTAAAGAACATAATTAAACATGAATCCATGGTACACAACTTTCAGCATAAAATACAATTAAGTAATATGAAAATGGTTTCAAAGAGTCATATCTGGCACAATACATACAGTGTGTGTGCGCGTGTCTCTTATGACACCGACACAACACTGCATGGGCTTCTGTCTACAGAATATTCCCCAATGGCAGCCCTGCTACCCTTCCTTAAATACCCAGACCAGAACAAAGGGTTGTAACTATTTTTGCACACAAACACCTAGTTTGGGGGAGAAGATCAGATATCTTTGGAGAGACCACTCAAAAGAGAACACAAGTCTCATATGTTTCAATCTTTCTAACCCTATCAGTGACTTCAGTGATGTTGGAGACCATTTTACCAATCGCACTATGACCTTTAAAAGACACCAGACATGAAAGGGATAAAACAATAGATTCACAAGATAAATCATCTGTAGTATATCTGCATTCTGGGACTTGAATCAGGGGAAAGGGAAAGGGAGGTAGAGAGGGAGAGGGTTTTGGTCAGGCGGTGTCCCTACAGTTTCTCTGAGATCTTCTCTTCAGATTGAGTTTTATTGTTTTAATGCAGGGTGTTGGATCTCAGCTTTTGTCTTAGCAGTAAAACCGGTCCTTACAAACCTCCTTCAAAAATCCACTATCATCCCTGTCCCTAAGAACAGTAAACACTCTTACCTAAATGACTATTGTCCAGTGGCTCTCACGTCTATAGTCATGAAGGTCTTTGAGAGACTTCGTCCCAATAGATCGACTGAAGATGCCATCTCTCATGTCCTCCACTCCTCCTCACTCACATCGACAGCAAAAGTGGGAACTACGTAAGGCTGCTGTTTGTTGACTATAGCTCAGCCTTTAACACCATAGTTCCCATTAAGCTAACCTCTAAACTCCTGGATCTCGGCCTGAATTCTTCTCTCTGCCAATGGATTGAAGACTTCCTCACTGGCAGGCCTCAGGTGGTGAGAGTAGGCCAGTTCACCTCCACCTCCATCACCCTGAGTGTGGGAGCTCCACAGGGCTGTGTCCTGAGTCCCCTGCTCTACTCTCTACACACATGACTGTTTGTCCACACACAGCTCCACCTCTATCATCAAATTTGCTGATGATACTGTTGTCCTGGGCCTCATTTCCAACAACGAGAGGCGGCATACTTGGACAGAGGTGGAGCATCTAACATCATGGTGCCAGGACAACTGTCTCTCTCTGAATGTTGGCAAGACCAAAGAAATGATTGTGGACTTCAGGAAGAGACAGCAAGGGACATACTCCCCTCTCATGATCAGCGGTCCACCAGTAGAGAGAGTGAGCAGCTTCAAGTACCTGGGTGTAAACATCTCTGAGGACCTGACCTGGACTGCTCACATTCAGACACAGGTGAAAAAGCCAGGCAAAGACTGTACCACCTGCGCCAGCTTTCAGCTGGAAATTCAGGGTTTCACCAGCTATCCTGAAAACTTTCTATTTAGGGCGATAGAAAGTGTATTAACTCAGTGCATCACAGCGTGGTATGGGAACAGCACCAGTCATGACTGCAAATCCCTGCAAAGAGTGGGTAAACATCAGGAGCGTATCTCAGGTCATCTCTCCCGTCTCTGCAGGACGTCTACACCAAACGCTGCAAAGTTAGAGCTACTAAAATCATCAAGGACTCTAATCACCCTGCAAACCCTCATTTCACGCTGCTGCCATCTGGTAGCGCTTCCGAAACCTGATGGCCAAAACTGAGAGACTCAGAAGGAGCTTCTTCCCCAGGCCATCAGACTCCTGAACTCAGTCACTTAACATCACATGACCACTGATATACTGACATTTGCACTGCACTTTCTGTTCTCGTTGTTATATATATATAGTACTTTTTTTATTCTATTTCTATTATAATTTCCTCCTTGTGTTTTTAACTGTGAATTTGCACTGTCCATGGAGCGGACCGGTTTACATTTCACTGCCGGTTGTATATTCTGTATGTAACTGTGTATGAAACAAATAAAACTCTTGAATCTTGAATAACCGCTCAAACTGAAGTAAATTACATACCAGCAACATACAAATATAATTTTTAGCAGAATTGATGAACTATTTATTTACCTTTGTGATCGATTTTTGCTCTCACACAGACACACCTCGACTACAGGCATGCGTGATCATAAAATGATGTGTGTGAACTGCAATGTACAAATGACCACCACGGTTCACTTTAGACGTTACCGACTACTTGGATCAAAATTACAATTTAAGAAAATAACCAGTCCACAGCAACTCAATTACTGTTTAGCAGCAGTAATTCTATCTTATAAGTAATAAGTCTTTATCATTAATTATATGATACTGACTCACCAAGTTGAATGTATTTCTCTATATTCAGGCGACTTATTCAGAATGCATCAAATTAAATCTCCAACTTTCACAGCTTTTCAATCTAAGATTTATAAACTGGATCACGGCGATCAGATTGAGTGGTTTCTCCATCAAGCTTCGTCTCTTCTGTCATTCGCATGCTCGTTGACATGCATGGCACAAAAATGACAAAGAGCTCTCATTGGTCGATCACTGAGCTTTTATCTAGAAAAAGTCACATATTTTACATTTAATTTGTACATCAACTTAAGGGAATATATCCTAAAGAGAATTAAATAATTCCCTTTAACCTGTTATATGTATGGACCATCTTTTGAATTGATTATGTAATTGGTGTTATATTTACCTGACCGTTAATAAATTGTTACATTGAGCTGATTAACTGGATTTATTAACGCTAACAGATGAATGGGTATAATTTCAAAGGATTAAACAGTAGCCAAATATGACCAGAAGTAACCAATTGGCATGTTAACCTAAATTCAAAATGAGTCAGATAAAAATAAAAAAGCAATTCAATCCTTTTTGCCCAGCTGAAAACTCACGCGGAGACCGTCACCTTAGATCGTTACCCTCATTGGAACGATTTTAGTGGAGTCTTGCAGATCTGTGAAACCTAATAACTTTTGAACAAATGATTTTAATAAAGTGACAAAGGTGCAGTGTTGCAGAAGTCACATGAACATTTCAGCAAGTGCACAAATCTACAGTGTTTGACAGCAGTCAAGTAAACCCATTTTCAGTCTTAAGTTGTGCTATCGTTTTCAGTATCTGGCTTTCTGAGGCTTATAAGACAAATGGCTTTACTGAGTGTGATTGAATAAGCTTTATTGAAAATGAAGGCTGAAGTAATGCAGACATGCCTCATTTCATCATGCTATGAAAGTACAGTACCATTGATTTAAATCATTTTGAGGTATTCCACAGACAATAGAAAAGTTAGAATATACAGGTTTCACATTATAGGAAGGATGCTCCAACCAGCAAAAGTATGGTCTAAAGTGTTGCCATAGAACACTTCATTTCCTGCATAATAGGAGCGATTTTGTTTTTACACACGGCAACTGGCTGGACAGCCCTGGCTCACGAAGGAGTTCGCTGGGTGGCCCGTTTCTTCAAAAGCGTCACAGTTGCTGTACTTGTTGTATACGGACAGACAGTTAGCTACAAGCAGAAGAGAGAAGTGAGAAGTCAAGTCGACAGGAAGAACATTCTGCAATGCAAACGGTCATCATTCAGGATCTTTTGAAATCAAAAACTGGGAAGTGTGAGCCTACTCACTGCACAGTTTGCTTTGGCAGTAAGCCGGCAGGATGCACGGAGTGCCTAATCGAGTATGGAGGGACTCCTGAAATTCCCTCTGAAATACAGGAGAAAGAGTGTTGACCTGTTGCCGTTTGAGCATGAAAAAGCTCCTCTAGATCAGTGTTTCTGCACTCCTGAAACGCCTCCATTGTAGCCTTGAGTTTCCGGGAATTAACACCTCACAAATGGTCCTCATTTAAATAATTCACTTATGCATAAAGGGGCGGGGCCTGGTTGAGTTAGTTGAAACTGGCGGTTATGGTAAGGCAGGCGTTTCCCCAAGACCAAAAATCACAACCTGCTCCAGCCAACCAATCAGAGCAAATTGTGCTTTTCAGAAGAGGAGCTTCATAGAGACAGGAACTAAAGAGTATTACTGACAGACTGGGAAGGAGCCACAACACTTGGGGAAAGCGAGAGAAAAAAAAAAAAAAGGAACAGCTTTAAAACAGGAAAAAAGCAACAGCTCAGTATTGCGAGAAAGAGCAAGACGTACGCGCGGTAGTATTGACATCCGTGAAGTAGAAGTCTCCGCACTGGGTCACAACTTTAGCCGACCTGATACGAGCTGTACCACACCACCTACCAAAAAAAAAAAAAAAAAAAAAACCCCACAAAAGGCACAAATGAAATGAAGGCCACTTGAGCATACTTGAAGTACACTTTCATGACTTTAAAATGTGCTTTGTAAATGTCAACGCTTGAGATGGTACGTTTTAAAGGGGTGGTTATGATTTGACTTGTGTAATGTTGCCGTTTGAGCATAAGCATCTGCAGTTATGACAGCTCAGTTGAAAGCAAAGGGGAGATACTCTTTTGCAGTCACTTTAAGGGCGACAACGGAGTTAGTGACGTCACTAACCTAAAACACATAAACCCCACCCCCCAGGAACATGTTGGAAGAGGAAGAGTTGCAGTCAAGCACATTTGGGAGTCGCTCAGAAAGCTGTCTCACATTTTTGGATCTGATACAAACACAAGTGCAAAGAGGACAACAAGTTATAACCATAATTAAACCATCCCAGTTCTCTTCATCAGTTAGATATTCTCTGCGGCTCATTTTACAGCAGTTCCCACCAGCGGTTTTATAGATTATGCTAATCATGGTCCAAATCGGTTTGAGCAAGGCTGAACTGTGACACGTTTCCAGTGTAAATATACGTGAAGTAACCCGGGCTACTAAAATCCTCATCTAGAAAGGGGTGGAGCAGCCAGCTCATTTACATTTAAAAGGGACACACATACGGCGGTTTTGGTCACCCTCAGTTACAATTTGAATATACTATAAACAATGATCTGTGTAGGTATTTTGAGCCAGAACCAGAGCATAGAAGCTCTATTTAATGTGGAATTACAAGTACATTAAAAAGTACACAGAAGTTCATTGAAAACTACATTAAGATTTACCATAAAAGGCAGTACACTAAGTGGGTTTAACAAAAAACCCCACTAGTTTAGTTAAAATGTAATGTTTAAACCAATCTCTCCGCTCACTGAAAAAAAAAAAAAAAAAACCCGCAATTATGGGTCCATTCAGTTCACTTATTCTGATACAAAGTATCAAGTACGCTTTACAGAGATTATGATTTGATGCAAAATGCTTAAACGCAAACGTAAACTAAAAAGCTACTGTCTCTTTACTAAATGTGGTTAATAAGTGAATCCTCGTTTCCATTGGAAATTCATGAATGCAGGAAAAGAAACGCTACAGGCTACCACCGGAAAGATCACCTGTGTGTAATGTCCAGTCAGCTGGACGGTTAGCTTGATCCATTGGGATATGGTTAATTGGCGACTTAACTCTTTGAGGCATTTGCCACGCCAGACCATGAAGCGAACTGCAGACGCCTATGAAGAGATTCTCACCCATTTGCATCCTATCCATCAGAGAGAAAACATTCAGT
>CM031958.1:118056-128056 GCA_018749465.1 Paracanthobrama guichenoti
GACCACTTGTGTGAGCAACACCAGCAGCTCCTGATGTGGCGGCTCGTACTTGAGTTTGGGTTTGGGCGTGCTCAGGACGCTCTCGTTGTCCTCCAGCTCTGGGCCGCTGTCGCTCTGATACACCTCCAGGCTGTCATACAGCAGGTCCAGATCCTCCTCCACCTCCTGCGTCTGATCCACCGGGTCCGAGTCCAGAACCTGCACATCAAGCAGAGCTACAGCACACGCACCTACATCAGCTATTCATGATCAGATGCTCAACAGGACTGAAAGGCCTTCATGTCAACACCTCGATCCATCCAAAGGAAAGCTTTCAGGGAAAGTTAAGGATGTAAATCACACTATTCTTCTCAATTCGATTCTGCGTATGTTTGCTCACGTCTTACGAACTGGTCCAAGCAAGAGTTTTAGGAAATATTTGCTTAAAAGCTCTTTTGACTTTTGTAAATTCAATGTAAATGAATGTGTGGATCGGATTGGAACGTTTAGGGTTCATACAACCAGAGCTTTTAAAATCTGAACTCAGTGTGAAAAACAAGTAAGAGAAAGAGCATATAATAAAACACGATTTACTGAGTCCACTGTGTTCTCTATCATGCATCAGGGCTCGACACACCGCAGGGACAATCACGCTCGGATCCGGAGCGAACGCCCAGTGTGAAGCCCCTGAACGAGCTGATTGACACACACACACACACACACACACACTCACCTCATCTGTGACTTTGAATCTCTTCAGTAAAGCCACAAACTTCTGCTTGAAGTTGGGTTGCTGTGAATGAAGAGACACAATCCTGTCAGTTCCCATAAACCCACTGAGAATCCCTTCTGGTCCCATGAAGCAGGAGCAGAGGGAGTTCAGCCTGAGACACTGGGCAGACGTCAGACCCTTCCCCATCTCGGGACGCCCATCACCAGGTTACCACACTAGAAATCTCAATTACGAGTTAACTCTAGTCCCCCGTTCATTAGGGACATTATAACATTAGCTGTTCCATCACCGTTTTTACCCACAATCGCATCAGAAGCGAGTGATGGAAACGATCCCTTAATTCCCTTAATTTGCAAAAAGTGTTCCTCTGCTCACTTGAGGTGGTTTTTGACTTAAAAACAGTTCATGTGAATAATGTGAGATGGAAAGGCATCCGTCTGTGACTGCTCGTCTGTTTCCCCGACGCTCTGAAACGCCTAGCGTGGCTTATGTATTAATAAAGTGATATTAACACACTAAACTCAGGAAACACAGCACTAATAAAGCATACAATGTAATTAAACGTGTTGCGTTCATATTCTGGACTCTTCTGCACATAGTGTGCTTGTGGCGAGGCGGGGGACCGTGAGAGCCTTGCCTCATGGAGGAGTGACGGGAGTATAAAAGGAGGAGCGACGACATGGCAAGACGAGAGAGGACCAGGCCTGGAGTTTATGTTTGGTTTTGTTTTGTGTATGTAGGCGGCAGTCGGCCGTGAGGGGCTGCCGCCGACGTTATGGTTTTATTTTTGGATTAAAGTTTTTAAATGTTCGCCGGTTCCCGCCTCCTTCTTCCCTATACACGTGAACGTCGTTACAGTGCTCTATTAGTTTGGTCTGTTAATAGCACTTTCTCAAGTCATGTTAAGGTTAAGCTGAGGGAGTTTTATTTACTGTTGTTTCTAGGTTACCAATAGACAGACAGACAGACAGAGAGACAGACAGAGAGAGCGACAGACAGACAGAAAGAGACAGAGAGAGACAAAGAGACAGACAGACACTCAGAAAGAGAGACAGACAGAGAGAGAGAGAGAGAGAGAGACAGACACTCAGACAGACAGAGAGAGACAGAGAGAGAGAGAGACAGACAGAGAGACAGACAGAGAGAGACAGAGAGAGACAAAGAGACAGACAGAGAGACAGAGAGAGAGAGAGACAGAGAGACAGACAGAGAAAGACAGAGAGACAGACACAGACAGACACTCAGACAGACAGAGATAGAGACAGAGAGAGAGAGACAGACACTCAGACAGACAGAGAGACAGAGATAGAGACAGACAGACAGACAGAGAGAGACAGACACTCAGACAGAGAGACAGACAGAGAGAGAGAGACAGAGACAGACAGACACTCAGACAGACAGACAGAGAGACAGACAGACAGACAGACAGAGAGAGAGACAGAGAGAGACAGACACTCAGACAGAGAGAGAAAGAGACAGACAAAGAGACAGACAGAGAGACAGACACTCAGACAGACAGAGAGAGAGACAGACAGACACTCAGACAGACAGAGAGAAACAGACAGGCACTCAGACAGACAGACAGACAGAGAGAGAAAGAGACAGACAAAGAGACAGACAGACAGACAGAGAGACAGACACTCAGACAGAGAGAGAGACAGACACACTCAGACAGACAGAGAGAAACAGACAGACACTCAGACAGACAGACAGAGAGAGAGACAGACAGAGAGAGACAGACAGACAGAGAGAGACAGACAGACACTCAGACAGACAGAGAGAGAGACAGACAGAGAGAGAGACAGACAGACAGACACACACACACACTCTCTCTCACACACACACAGACAGACACAGATAGAGAGAGACAGCGCTCCTCACTCGTGTCATTGAGACCGTTCGGATCATTTTCCGTCTGGGTTTTTTTGGCTTTCGTATGTCGTCATCTTCATCGTACAAATCCTACAACACAGGAAGTAGAAATCAGAATCAGATTTATTGCCAAGCAAGATTAAACACACAATGAATTTGTAGTGAACATAGATGACACACATATAAACATGGATGTATGTACAAAATCTACAGTATATATAAGCATACAAGGGAATGCACATGACAAAGGGTTAGGATATGTTACACAGTATACAGTGCATTGCACTTTTGAATCAACATATGAATCAACATGTCAAATTGAAATGCGATGTTGCGGTGATGATGATGACCTCATCACAATGATCCAATGAGAGAGTATATGAACGGACTGAAGGGACGAGACGCACACATGCCTCACCTGTCCGTGTACAGCATCATCACTGCCCTCCTGCTCCGACGAATAACTGTCATCATCATCCTCAGAGTAATTATCCATATCAGGAGAACGGTCTGAGAAACACACAGAGATCAGAGGTCACACACGAGCACACCTGTAACTCGACCCTCCTCTCGGCATCGCTCAATGATGATGAACATGCTGTTCTGATCCGGACACTGACGTTGTGTGTTATTAATAGTGTATCAACAGATCAGCACATCTCAGGCTTCATGTCCACATTCAAATCATCCCAATAACGCTGACTCTCATCCTCATGTTTGCTCAACTGAACGTGTGTGTGTGTGTGTGTGTGTGTGTGTGTGTGTGTGTGTGTGTGTGTGTGTGTGTGTGTGTGTGTGTGTGTGTGTGTGTGTGTGTGTGTGTGTGTGTGTGTGTGTGTGTGTGTGTCTGTGTGTGTCTGTGTGTGTGTCCGTGTGTCCGTACCCGAGGCTTTGGCCTTGGCTCCCGTAAGACCGCTGCCGTACTCGTGGTCGATGGGTTGACTGGACAGCGAGAACACGCTGATCTCGGCCACGCGTGCCGGCGTGTCCTTCATGTTGCTGTGGAGAGGCAGAATCTGACCGCCGTCCGTCGGATGCTGCAACACCTGATCAAACACCATCTGAACACTCAACATCTCACTTCAAACGCACACAAGCTGCATCTATCTTTATTTTATCTACTGTAGGGCTGGTCCGAATACCATTTTTTGAGCTTCGAAGCTTCAGGAGTAATCAGCAGCGAATATAGGAAGCTTCGGAGAGAGCGGGCTGAGCATATTCTTCTCTCTAATAAAGGCAGGAATCTAAAGAAGCGGTGTACCTCACACGGGCAGGGCTTATGCGCCGAGAACGGACACTGCACTAGTGATACAAAACACCGGTCTGTCCCAGTAACAAGCTCCTATACATCGCAGTAGATTCAGTTCGATTGATAATAATAACGGGTAATGGGCTTGCTGCGATAGTGTTCAGGCATAACACCGGTTACATCAGCTGCCCAGCGGCACCGCCCGCACTGTCGTTTTGATCTTTCTATAGTAATAAAATAATTTAGCTCAGTTAGAGAACAGACACTTTAAGGTGTGTGCCGAGGTCTCAGCACATCAGCCGCAGGAGTCAGAGCTCATTCATCAGAGAGCGAGGAGCTGACTGACAAGACGCGGCGGGAGATCTGGTCTCAAAGCGAAATGTAAATGTATTAAATATAACGAGGTTGGGTTTCTATTCAACTGTCCATCCTATTCAAACGGCTAGGCTATAAGCTAATTGTAATAAAAGAGTATTGTATTTCGCAATATTTTATAGTGTAAACAAATGCAAGCGAGTGTGTGTGGAAAAAAGAAAAAAATTCCAAAATTGAAAATTGAATACCGACCCACCAAACGAATATGCGAATATTCTGCTCCAACCCTAATTTACTGCACGATTTAAAAATATGTCCACAAAATGTAAAGCCTCCACCTCAACCACATGAAGACGTTAAAGAATAGACTGTGTTAAAGGATTAGTTAATCTCCTGATCATTTCCTCCCCCCGTCTCATCCCAGATGTTCGTGTCTTTCTTTCTTCAGTCGAGTTTTTTGAGGAAAACCTTCCAGGATTTTTCTCCACATAATGGACTTCAGTGGGAACAAACGGCTGAAGGTCCAGATCAATGCAGCTTCAGAGGAAGGGCTTCAGAGGCTCTGCACGATCCCAGAGGAACAGGGTCTGATCCAGACAAACCATCGGACATTTTCAACACAAATAAACATTTATACACTTTTAACCTCAAATGCTCGACTTCAGTGTTGTTCTTCTTCACGGCGTATGACGTCATCACGTCGGAAAGGTCACATGACGCAGGTGGAAGTGCCGACCCGGTGTTAAAACGAACGTGCAAAGACTAACTCAAACGCCCTTCACACAAATGAAGCTGAGACAACGATGGAGGACGATTTTAAAGTTGGAGGAGAACATGAGATGGAGTTTTCCGGCACTGGGTCGGCACTTCCACCTACGACAAGAGCCCGTTCCTCTGGGATCGTGCAGAGCCTCTGAAGCCCTTCCTCTGAAGCTGCATTGATCTGGACCTTCAGCCGTTGGTTCCCACTGAAGTCCATTATGTGCAGAAAAATCCTGGAAAGTTTTCCTCAAAAAACTTGACTAAAGAAAGAAAGACATGAACATGATCTGGGATGAGATGGGGCGAGGAAATGATCAGGAAATCATTTTAAAGTGAACTCATCCTTTAATAAGGATGTATTGGAACTGAAGCTTTCAAACAGTGCGGGAAAACACTGGAAAAACCTCAGAGAGGATTTAGACTTCAGGCGTGTGTGTCTCCGAGGAGCCCGTTTTCCTCACTTTTCCAGCTGATGAACGACAAAAACAGTGGTGGCCAATCCGACTCATCTCGCTTTAACGAGCCCAAGCTTTTAAAGCAACAGACGAGTAATAAACAGCTGGCGTGGATACTGATATAGTTATGATTATAGTTATTGTTCTGGGTGAGAGCGGGCGTACCTCCGCCATGTCGATGACTCCGACAGCGAGAGTCTTGAAGCCCAGAATCGTTCTGTTTTTGTAGCGTTTTCTTCTCTGTAGCATAATCTGCAGGCGGTTGGCGTCTCTCTTCAGGAAGTGAGAATACTGCCACGACACGACAAGACAAAAACAGAGGCAGAGGCAATGAACTGAGAGACATCGAAATTATATTTAAAGGGACGGTTCACCCAGAAATGATCATTCTGTCATTTACTCGCCTTCATGTCGTTCAAACATGACTATTCTCCTTCACTGTATGGGCATTTCTCAAACACAGGTGATGGCGACACAATGATCATTTATTGGTGAAACTGTCCCTTTAATATTTTAAACAAGCCAAGTGTCATGTGTGTTTTGTGTTTGTGTGTATGACACTACACACCAGTATTCCCCTCAGCTTCGACTCGTCATGTGGTTTTCAGTGTTATTATGGTGGCTGTCAGTATATGTAGAAAGAACAGATTGAAGTAGAACATGGCCTTGCTAATTCAGCAGAAAAGAGCTGTGAAAAGTACAGGTTGTTTATATTTTCACAGCACTTCTGCTGAATGATTGTGTGTGTTTTGTACCTGCAGAGAGAAGCTGAGCTCCAGCTGCGTCTCCATCAGGCCGCTCGGAGGAACCACGTACTCATTCGATCGCAGCACTCGTTTGGAGCCCTGCACACACACACACACACATTCTTCACATGTTAATGTCTGATAATATAAAAATGTTTTTTACATTTTCATTTTGTTGATATACACTATATAGCCAAAAGTATTGGGATCCCTGAGTCCAGGTGTTCAATCCCTTCATGGCCACAGGTGTATAAATCAAGCACTAGGCATGCAGACGCTTCTACACACATTTGTGAAAGAATGGCTCGCTCTCAGGAGCTCAGTGAACTCAAGCGTGGTACCGTGATAAGTTGCCACCTGTGCAATAAGTCCATTCCTGACATTTCCTCACTACTAAATATTCCACGCTCAACTGTTAGTGGGATTATAACAAAGTGGAAGCGATTGGGAACAACAGCAACTCGGCCACGTAAAATCACAGAGCGGGGTCAGCGCATGCTGAGGGTCACAGTGCGCAGAAGTCACCAACTTTCTGCAGAGTCAATAGCTCCAGACCTCCAGACTTCTGTGGCCTCATCCAAGCCTTACATCACCAAGTGCAATGCAAAGCGTGGGATGCAGTGGAGTAAAGCACGCCGCCACTGGACTCTAGAGCAGTGGAGACGTGTTCTCTGAGTGACCAATCACGCTTCTCTGTCTGACAATCCCATGGACGAGTCTGGGTTTGGCAGTTGCCAGGAGAACGGGACTTGCCTGACTGCATTGTGTCAAGTGTAAAGTTTGGTGGAGGGGGGATTATGGGGTGGGGTTGTTTTTCAGGGGTTGGGCTTGGCCCCTTAGTTCCAGTGAAAGGAACTCTTAATGCTTCACCAAGACATTTTGGACAATTTCATGCTCCCATCTTTGTGGGAACAGTTTGGGGACGGCCCCTTCCTGTCCCAACATGACTGCGCTCCAGTGCACAAAGCGTCGGTCCATAAAGACATGGATGAGCGAGTTTGGTGTGGAGGAACTTGACTGGCCTGCACAGAGTCCTGACCTCATCCCGATAGAACACCTTTGGGATGAATTAGAGCGGAGACTGGAGCCAGGCCTTCTCGTCCAACGTCAGTGCCTGACCTCACAAATGCGCTTCTAGAAAAATGGTCAAAAATTCCCATAAACACACTCCTAAACCTTGTGGAAAGCCTTCCCAGAAGAGCTGGAGCTGTTAGAGCTGCAAAGGGTGGGCCGACTCCATATTAAACCCTACGGATTAGGAATGGGATGGCATTAAAGCTCATGTGTATGTAAAGTATGTAAGATGAATCTCTTGTTGTAGTCCTCATTTGTAAGTTTCTTTGGATAAAAGTGTCTGCTAAAAGCATAAATGTAAATATGTTAAACATTCACCATATTCCATTTGCTGTCTTTTATAATGACAGAAGTATGATCCAGCCTAGACAGAAGGATCTTCAAATCATTTACACTCGTTTGAGAGTTTTCTGTGATGTTCAGACTCACCTGAATCTTCACAGCGATGAGCACCGAGTTCAGATCCTTATCCAGCTCCTTCAACACAATCAGCTTCTTCAGCGTCAGACTGCACAGCCTGAGACACACACACACACACAACACACACACACAGACACAAAACACACACACACACACACACACAGAGACACACACACAGACACACACACACACACACACACAGACACACACACACAGACAGACACATACACACACACACAAACACACACACAGACACACACAGAGACACACACACACAAACACACACACACACACACACACAGACACACACACACACACACACACACACACACACACACACACACAGACACAAACACACACACACACAGAGACACACACACACAAACACACAGACACAGACACACACACACACACACACACACACACAGACACAGACACACACACACACACACACACACACACAGACACACACACACACACACAGACACACACAAACACACACACACAGACACACACACACACACACACACACACACACATAACACACACACACACACACACACAAACACACACACACACACACACACACACACACACACACACACAGACACACACACACACACACACAGACACACACACACAGACAGACACACACACACACACACACACAGACACACACACACACACACAGAGAGACACACACACACACACAGACAAACACACACACACAGAGAGACACACACACAAACACAGACACAAACACACACACACACACACACACACACACAAACACACAGACACAGACACACACACACACACAGACAGACACAAACACACGCACACACACACACACAGTGACACACACACACACACACACAGACACAAACACACACACACACACAGAGAGACAGTTATTGAACTGAATTGATCTGAAATGACTATTGTGTTTTTTCATATTTGATGAAGTTTGTTGATTCTGTTATTTTCCCGTTATCAGTGTAAAGCTGCTTTGAAACAGTCTGTACTGTATGAGCTGACTCGACTACTCTTTGCACTATTCATGTGTACAGTATGCATACATGTTTTAATATAGTAATATAGTTTCTCACTGCACTGAGAGCGAATCAACAGTTATGTTTCAGACGGGCGAGTCTCTCAAGCGTAGCCTAACGACACCATGTCCTCTCTCTCTACGTAATGTATGTATGTGTGTGTGTGTGTGTGTGTGTGTGTGTGTGTGTGTGTGTGTGTGTGTGTGGGTGCGTTCAGTGTGTTTCTGTGATGAGATCCAGCACTGGTGAAATGAGACGCTCAGGCATTTCCTCTTCCTGCATCACAGCTGCTCTGAGTTACAGAACACACACACACACACACAAGGAATCCGTCTCTCTCCACCCAGAGCTCATTCCACACAAAACCATTTCCAGAGATGTCAACATCCACTCAGCTGTCTGTCTGTCTGACCCACTTTCTGCTTCAGTCTGACAGAGAAATGAAAATCCCTGCCCATCACCATCATCATCATCACCATCGTCATCATCATCATCACCATCGTCATCACCATCATCATCATCATCATCATCACCATCATCATCATCACCATCATCATCATCACCATCGTCATCACCATCATCATCATCATCACCATCATCATCCTCATCATCACCATCATCATCGTCATCATCATCACCATCCTCATCATCACCATCATCACCATCATCATCGTCATCATCATCACCATCAAGTTTGTGGTGTAAATTATACTTTATATTTTTATAAATAAAAAGTTTTATAAAAGTTATATTTTCATTTCATTACATTTTAAAAGCTTTAATAAATTGTCAGTGTATATAAACGTATAAAAACTAAATAAATAGAAACATTTGCTAATTTAGTTGTTATAGCACAAAATGTAAAATATTGCCTCCCCTGGATAAACTTTTACAGAATGCATAAATTACTTTTGATATAATTCTTATTCATATTTCTATAGCTATATATTACTTTATTCAATAACGATGTCAGACAAAGCAGAATCCCAGTAAAAGAGATTTATCTGTATCTATTTACATATTTAATTGAAGATATGTCATAATAGAAACACTGAAATAAACTTTGATGATGTCACTCAACTAACCTATAGGTTTTAATGTGTTTAAGATGTACATCTAATTCATGGAAATATTAAATAACCCCATTCATTATAAAAAGTATTACATTTGCACTCTGGGGCCTTCTGTGCCAAATCACTTTTACACCACACAATAATCCAAAAACATGAATGCGTCCACAAATCCCTCATAAACTAAACGGGGTCATCCTGAGGAAAACTGACATGTACTCTACCTACAAATGAATCCAGAGCTTGTGTGAATGATGAAATGAATTGAATTGT
>CM031958.1:140556-143056 GCA_018749465.1 Paracanthobrama guichenoti
CATCATCATCATCATAACAATAATAATAATAACATCACATCATCATCATCATCAACAATAATAATAAACACATCATCATCATCATCATCATCATCATAACAATAATAATAACACACATCATCATCATAACAATAATAATAACACACATCATCATCATCACAATAATAATACACACATCATCATAATACACATCATCATCATAACAATAATAACACACACACATCATCATCATCATAACAATAATAACACACACATCATCATCATCATAACATAACAATCACATCATCATAACAATAATACATCATCATCATAACAATAATCACACATCATCATCATCATATATAATAACACACATCATCATCATCATCATCATCATCAATAATAATAATACACACATCATCATCATCACAATAATAATACACATCATCATCATCATCATCATAACAATAATAATACACACATCATCATCATCATCATCATCATAATAATAATAATACACACATCATCATCATCATCATAACAATAATAATAACACACATCATCATCATCATCATACAATAATACACACACATCATCATCATAACAATAATAACACACATCATCATCATCATAATAATAATAACACACATCATCATCATCATAACAATAATAATACACATCATCATCATCATCATAACAATAATAACACACATCATCATCATAACAATAATATACTTACATCACATCATCATCATCATAACAATAATAACACACACATCATCATCATCATAATAATAATAATATCATCACATCATCATAATGACACACATCATCACACACACACAATCATCATAATACACACACATAATATCATCATCATCATCATAATAATAATAATATAACAATAACATACACATCATCATCATCATCATAACAATAATAACACATCATCATCATCATCATAACAATATCATATCATAACACACATCATCATCATCATAATAATAATAATAACACACATCATCATCATCATCATCATAACACATAATAATAACACACATCATCATCATCATAACAATAATACATACACATCATCATCATCAACAATAATAACACATCATCATCATCATCATAACAATAATAACACACATCATCATCATCATCATAACAATAATAACACACATCATCATCATCATCATAATAACACATATCATCATCATAACAATAATAATAATACACATCATCATCATCATAACAATAATAATAACACATCATCATCATCAATAATCATAACAATAATAACACACATCATCATCATCATAATAATAATATTATACATCATCATCATATCATCATCATCATCATCATAACAATAATACACATCATCATAACACATCATCATCATAACAATAATACACACACATCATCATCATCATAACAATATCATAACATGTAACACATCATCATCATCATAACAATAACAATAACACACATCATCATCATCATAACAATAATAATGGCACACATCATCATCATAATAATAACACACATCATCATCATCATAACAATAATGACACATCATCATCATCATAATAATAATAATCATCATCATCACACATCAATACATCATAATAATAATAACACACATCATCATCATCATCATAACAATAATGATAGTACTAATATTAATAATGATAATTATTATTATTATTATTATAGTTTTTTTTTACAATTGTCACATTGTCATAAACTCATTAGCACAACATCTGTCTGTTGTGACCATACCATTAACACAGTTCATGTTTTCACACAAGATGCAGTCAATTAACGTTTCTAAAATGCTTACATTTTCTTTACATACAAGCTTACCTAACACCAAAATCGTGGATTTACAGTCTTTCATACAAATGCTTATTCAGACAGCGGATGAGCTTTAATTAGTTTCAATTAGTTCCATTACATAAACACAATAAAAAGGAAGTATTTGGATTGGCTTTCAAAACTACACAGAATAATAAAGAGCAGCAGAAAAAGAAAGGAAATGTCTGGACTAGGGAGAAGACTAGTTGGAACAACTGTCTAACTAGTCTTCTCCCTGGTCCAACTAGTCTTCTCCCTGGTCCAACTAGTCTTCTCCCTGGTCCAACTAGTCTTCTCCCTGGTCCAACTAGTCCTCTCCCTGGTCCAACTAGTCTTCTCCCTGGTCCAACTAGTCCTCTCCTCTCCCTGGTCCAACTAGTCTTCTCCCTGGTCCAACTAGTCTTCTCCCTGGTCCAACTAGTCTTCTCCTTGGTCCAACTAGTCTTCTCCCTGGTCCAACTAGTCATCTCCCTTGTCCAACTAGTCTTCTCCTTGGTCCAACTAGTCTTCTCCCTGGTAGTTGGACCAGGGAGATGACTAGTTGGACCAGGGAGAGGAGAGGACTAGTTGGACCAGGGAGAGGAGAAGACTAGTTAGACCAGGTAGAAGACTAGTTGGACCAGGGAGAGGAGAGGACTAGTTGGACCAGGGAGAGGAGAGG
>CM031958.1:153056-168056 GCA_018749465.1 Paracanthobrama guichenoti
GTGTGTGTGTGTGTGTGTTTCGCCTGACGCTCTGAGTGTGTGTGTGTGTGTGTGTGTTTCGCCTGACGCTCTGAGTGTGTGTGTGTGTGTTTTGCCTGATGCTCTGAGAGTGTGTGTGTGTGTGTGTGTTTCGCCTGACGCTCTGAATGTGTGTGTGTGTGTTTCGCCTGACGCTCTGAGTGTGTGTGTGTTACACCTGACGCTCTGAGTGTGTGTTTCGCCTGACGCTCTGAGTGTGTGTGTGTGTGTGTGTGTGTGTTTCGCCTGCGCGCCTGTGTGTGTGTGTGTGTGTGTGTGTGTTTCGCCTGACGCTCTGAGTGTGTGTTTCGCCTGACGCTCTGAGTGTGTGTGTGTGTGTTTTGCCTGATGCTCTGAGAGTGTGTGTGTGTGTGTGTGTTTCGCCTGACGCTCTGAATGTGTGTGTGTTTCGCCTGACGCTCTGAGTGTGTGTGTGTGTTTCGCCTGACGTTCTGAGTGTGTGTGTGTTTTTCACCTGACACTCTTGAGTGTGTGTGTTTCGCCTGACGCTCTGAATGTGTGTGTGTGTGTGTTTCGCCTGACGCTCTGAATGTGTGTGTGTGTGTGTTTCGGCTGACGCTCTGAGTGTGTGTGTGTGTGTGTGTGTGTTTCGCCTGACGCTCTGAGTGTGTGTTTCGCCTGACGCTCTGAGTGTGTGTGTGTGTGTTTTGCCTGATGCTCTGAGAGTGTGTGTGTGTGTGTGTGTGTGTGTGTGTGTGTTTCGCCTGACGCTCTGAATGTGTGTGTGTTTCGCCTGACGCTCTGAGTGTGTGTGTGTGTGTTTCACCTGACGCTCTGAGTGTGTGTTTCGCCTGACGCTCTGAGTGTGTGTGTGTGTGTGTGTGTGTTTCGCCTGACGCTCTGAGTGTGTGTGTATGTGTGTGTTTCGCCTGACGTTCTGAGTGTGTGTGTGTGTGTGTGTTTTTCACCTGACACTCTTGAGTGTGTGTGTTTCGCCTGACACTCTTGAGTGTGTGTGTTTCGCCTGACGCTCTTAAATGTGTGTGTGTGTGTGTGTTTCGCCTGACGCTCTGAGTGTGTGTGTGTGTGTGTGTGTTTCGCCTGACGCTATGAGTGTGTGTGTGTGTGTGTGTGTGTTTCGCCTGACGCTCTGAGTGTGTGTGTGTGTGTTTCGCCTGACGCCTGAGTGTGTGTGTGTGTGTGTGTGTGTTTCGCCTGACGCTCTGAGTGTGTGTGTGTGTGTGTGTTTCGCCTGACGCTCTGAGTGTGTGTGTGTGTGTGTGTGTTTCGCCTGACGCTCTGAGTGTGTGTGTGTGTGTGTGTTTCGCCTGACGCTCTGAGTGTGTGTGTGTGTGTGTTTCGCCTGACGCTCTGAGTGTGTGTGTGTGTGTGTTTCGCCTGACGCTCTGAGTGTGTGTGTGTGTGTTTCGCCTGACGCTCTGAGTGTGTGTGTGTGTGTGTTTCGCCTGACGCTCTGAGTGTGTGTGTGTGTTTCGCCTGGCGCGCCTGTGTGTGTGTGTGTGTTTCGCCTGACGCTCTTAAATGTGTGTGTGTTTCGCCTGACGCTCTGAGTGTGTGTGTGTGTTTCGCCTGACGCTCTGAGTATGTGTGTGTGTGTTTCGCCTGACGCTCTGAGTGTGTGTGTGTGTGTGTGTGTGTGTGTGTTTCGCCTGACGCTCTGAGTGTGTGTGTGTGTGTGTGTGTGTTTCGCCTGACGCTCTGAGTGTGTGTGTGTGTGTGTGTTTCGCCTGACGCTCTGAGTGTGTGTGTGTGTGTGTGTTTTGCCTGACGTGCTGAGTGTGTGTGTATGTGTGTGTGTGTGTTTCGCCTGACGCTCTGAGTGTGTGTGTGTGTGTGTGTGTGTGTGTTCGCCTGACGCTCTGAGTGTGTGTGTTTCGCCCTGACGCTCTGAGTGTGTGTGTTTCGCCTGACGCTCTGAGTGTGTGTGTGTGTGTGTGTGTGTGTGTGTGTGTGTGTGTGTGTTGTGTGCCTTTCGCCTGAGCGCTCTGAGTGTGTGTGTGTGTGTGTGTGTGTGTGTGTGTGTGTGTTTGTGTTTGACGCTCTGAGTGTGTGTGTGTGTGTGTGTGTGTGTGTGTGTGTGTGTGTGTGTGTGTGTGTGTGTGTGTGTGTGTGATACCCCACTCATGATGGAGAGAAGAGAGCCTGATTGTTACTGATATTCTGATCCATGAAGGGACGGTTTGAACACATGGGATGGAAACGCTGCTTTACTCTCAGATGTTCATGCCATATTCCACAAGTTATATTCACAGTGGAAACACACAGTAGCTAAAGTGTGTGTGTTAAAGTCGTGTTTTCAGTTATGATAGAGTTTCCTTCATGCATGAGGTTTATGTGTAATAAAGACATTGGCTGAGCTTTGAAAGCGAAATGAAAACACTCCGAGTGTCACTATCACAAGTGTAATTGAGCTGGATATATAATCATCAGACAGAGATGAAGTGACTCTCATGCGTGCGATCCAGTGTGAAGTGAGGGCTGCTGTTGTGTCAGTCATTCTGAGAGTGGCGTGTGGTGGAATAAGAGCTCAAAATACATGATTCCGATATGGTCATGTGACTGAAACTGTAGGCTGGTTGGGTTCAGAGACATGTGGATACACAAACCCTGAAGGTGTAGAAACTCAAGAACATCAGGGGTTGGTTTAGCCAGTGTTAGTGCTGACAGATTGTCCCGTGGCACCAAATCAATGCGCTCTGGTTTGGGACAGTGTGGAAAATCCGATGAGCAGGAAGCTTGAGCGCATCATGTGACCTGGCCTCCGTCTGAGAGACGAGCGTTTAATCAGCAGAACCCTTCAGTAGAGAACCTATAGCTCTGACCTCTGACGCCAGTGGAACGTTCCAGTGTGTCTGTCACTGTACGAGCTTCACACACACACACACACACACACACTGCGCTGCTCTCCGTCGTCAGTGAAATGGAAGGTGTGTAAAGCGAGGTAAAGGACGTTTTCAGTCAGGGGATTTTGTCCGGCAGATTTTGGGATTATCCCATTCATGATGGATAAAGCCGCTGACGTCCTCTTGTTTTTAGCCTGTTAGCCGTTATGCAATGTGTTTCCAATTTTTGTCTTATGGACTGGGGCGGATCTCAATCATTTTTACACTCCACTTTCCTTAATTTCACCAGCTCTCCTGGCCTTTGTGGAAACAGTGGGTCGGTTCAGTGCGTTCAGTTAAAGAGGACATATTATGCCCCTTTTCACAAGATGTGATCTAAATCTCTGGTGTCCCCAGAATGTGTGTGTGAAGTTTCAGCTCAAAATACCCTCAGATCATTTATTATCGCTTGTCAAATTTGCCTGTATTTGGGTGTGAGCAAAAACAGTGTTTATGTGTGTGTCCCTTTAAATACAAATGAGCTGCTGTTCCCCACCCCCTTCCAGAAGTGGGCGGAGCCTTTACACAAACTTCAGATACTCCGTCAACAACAAAACAGTCGACACAGACGAAAGACTCAGGAAGAGCTCCACACTTTTACACTGAACGCTCAGTGGATCATTTCTGTAACGCTAGTTGTTGTGGAGTTACGTTGATTCAGCTCATGGACTAGCATGTGACGTCGTGTTCATCTATAGAATGTTGTATCGGTGCTCGTGTGGAAAAGCAACACGTCCGTCACCCGACTATACAATGCATAATAAATGTGCGTTTCTGAATCCCGCAGATGGTGAGTGTTTTCAGGATCAAACTAATGCCACAGCTCTAGTCTCTGTGAATACAGTCAGAGACGCTGCTAGCTTTAGCCACATTAGCGTACAGCGTTCAGCTGCAAACATTCACAGAATATGAAGTGCCATCCTCACTCGTTCTGATATGAAGTTAGAGCTTGAAGCAGTCATGCGTAAAATGATTCGCTCAAATATATCACATGTTCCCGTCATTCTTGGGCTCATTTCCTTCATAACTGAACTTCACCCCCGGTGCCGTCAGTGGCTCTGATGCCGCAGTCTATGAGACTCGTGTGTTCGCTGCTTCATCAGAGCATTAGTGATGTTTGTGGCGCACACACTGTAATACTCGAGCGCTGATACAGCGAGGAAACAGAAATGGCGTCTCTGTGCTTCTCACTCAGGGGCGTGTCTATGCTAAAGGGCCAATCAGCAGCAGGCATGGGCGGGGCTTCCCTACTCTTACGCAGGAGTAGAGGGAAATATGAGGGATTGATGATGATTGTAGTATTGGGTTGATTTTTACCATTATAGGCTGATTGTTTACACACTGTGTTCAAACACCTTATAAAACTGGATTTTGCATAATAGGTCCCTTTAAATGTTTTGAGCTGCCCGAGGGCAGGAGACGGTGTGTCCGTGTTCAGGACGGCTGTGTTTCGGGGGGTTTCCACTGCGGTGCGGCTGTGTTTCAGGACGCTTCATGAGCACTTCCTGTCTGTTGTTGTGCTCAGAGCGATTACCGTGCAAACGCCTGCGGTGAGAAACATGCTCATGTGCTGGAGACTCATTCCAGTTTACAATAGTTTCAGAAGCGCCGCCACAGAATGATTTCTCAAACAAAATCTGATGCTTCTGATCCTGATTTGAGACTTATTGTGTGTGTCTGTGTGTCTGTCTGTCTGTCTGTGTGTCTGTGTCTGTGTGTGTGTGTGCAGCTCAGCGTCTGAAGCGTGCCGTGATGACTGACGTGATGATCAGCGCCACACCGATGGACAACATGACGCTCAGTCCCAGCAAAGACCGGCTCTCCTTCCAGGTAACGTCCCATGTTTGACGAAACTCTGAACCTTCAGATGTTCGAAGAGTTAACACACACACTTACAGCCCTATCCAATCTGTTTCATTTTTCCATATTCTGCTTTTTCTGATTTAATGGTTAAAGGGTCATAACACACACACCGTTTCTGCAGTCTCGTGTTACTCTGGAGTATCTCTAGAGTAGTGTTGATCCTTCAGATCTCCCAAGAGTCTTTAGTTTATCAGATTTATAACAGACAGAAACACTGAACCGATTCTTTCTGAAAACAGCCGAGCTCGTGGAGGCGTGCATGGGGCGGAGCTAAAGAGACACGAGCACACACACACACTCACTCACACTATCACACACACACACACACACACACACACACACACACACACTATCACACACACACACACACACACACTCACACTATCACACACACACACACTTACTCACACTATCACACACACTATCACACACACACACTCACACACTCACACTATCACACACACACACACTATACGTTGTTGTTCACATTATATGCACTTACGCGCCGATTGCCAGCAAAACACACACATTTGCTGCAGTTTTACTCCTGCCTGCGGTTTCCACTCATGACCGGGAACAAACACACACACCTGCAGAACTCCGGAAACACAAACTGCATCCACTGTTCCCTTAACGCTGGGTTATTTGGGAAGCTGAACAAGGGGATTGTTGATCTTGTGTCTAAAAACACAACGCCAGCGCCGCCGACGGCTCCCGTAACCCGAACGAATGTTCTCCTAATCTCCACTGCAGCATCAGCTCTTCTCTAAGCTCCGCCTCTCTGAGAGCTGCTCTGCTGTGATTGGTCAGAAAGCAAGCGCTCATTATCATATCTGAATCTCAGCTCTTGACACACAGTGATAGGAACAGTAACGATGGCGTGGGCAGTCTCATCAGTCTCTCCTCATGTAAATAGTGAATCCGCTCATGGTTCGAGCACAACTGGCTTTTAAAGGGAAAGGGAGATGAGACTCTGATTGGTTTATTGCACATTTAACTAGCATAAGTGTATTCAGTGTAACTAGCTCCTGCTTATATTTTTAATAGTAATGGTGCAGAAACCGGAACAAAGCACGCACATCACCAGCAAAAATATGCTCAAGATTGGTTGCTCGATGAAAGAAATAATAAAAAACAGAAAAAAAAGTCGGCACACCAAGACTCCATAAAATGCAAAAAAAAAATTTTTTATATTTTAATAGTGCACTCACACACGGGTTACATTTCGAGCAACGTCTGACGAAGAGCTTTGCTTGAACATGACCCATCTGAGTCCACCAATCAAATTAAAAACTATTTATTGTGCTTTTTTTTCTGTTTTTTCTGAATTTTTTCTTTTTTTTTTTACTATAATTGTGGCCCATGAAATGGTTTATTTAACTGGTCTGGATTCTGTGTTTTGCCATTTTAAAACACAACAAACAGGGGTGAGCAAATTAATAACACACTAGTCCCAATCGATATTTGATACCATACTTTTGATTTATTATAGCCAAATTCCACCGTGAGATTCTGCTTTATTGACTGGACTCCATGAGAAATCAGAGATCCATATAAATCATTTGAAGAGCAAAACAGCACCTCTTAAATATTTCACCTGAGCTGTTAGAGATGTTCAGATCCTCTTCCTCAGTGTTTCTGTCCCGTTCTCCAGCACAGACATCTGAACATCCGTACATCAGGACACACTGACGGGAGAAGAGACATGACTGGAGATATGAACGTAATGTCTCTGAATGAAGTGAGTTTGCGCTTAAAGCCAGTGGAGTCAGAGAAATAAACGTGTTTTCCCTTTAAGTGTATTTCTCTGGCAGATGTTTGTGCTGGAAAACTGACAGAAACACTGAGGAAGAGGAAGAGGAGGAGGAGGAGGAGGAGGATGTTTTCACCGTGCATGAACTGAATTCATGTGAACCGTCTATAGAAATATGCAGGGCTGGTGTTCATGTTCCTCTGTGATTGTTGGGTTATTTTTAATCTGAAGCTTCAGTCTCAGGCTCGGCTGTTGTTTATGGATCGAGGGGTCAGACACAGGTCTCATGGTTCGGATCCTGTTATAGAACATCTCTGGCTCTGTTTGTCCTTTTCTTTTCATCGGTTTTCTTTCTCATCGCTCGCGCACACACTCGTTCTAATGTTCTTTCCACTGGCGCGGTGCCCAGATGGTGTTATTGGTTTCCCTGCCGCCCATGTATGTCACTGAACGATGCCGAGCTAAAAATACCCCCTGGAATTCGGTCGAAACGAGACTTCTGGACGTCAGGGGAAGAAAGATAAACACAGTGAGATTTCACCGCATGTTTCTCCTCTCAGATCTTCCCGGATCCGTCCGACTTCGAGCGCTGCTGTAAGCTGAAGGACCGGCTGCCGTCCATCGTGGTGGAGCCGACGGAGGGCGAGGTGGAGAGCGGAGAGCTGCGCTGGCCGCCCGAGGAGTTCCTGGTGAGCGAGGAGGACGAGGAGGAGGAAGACGCGCAGAGCGAACAGATGCAGAGCTCTCAGCATTAGAGAGATCTGTCTCACGGCAGCACGTAGAGTAGATCACACACACACACCACACACAGAACTGACCGTCTGCTGACCTCTGACACCGCTTGTGTGTCAGGAGATGCTGTGAGATGATGCTCATTCCTCACATTTACACGCTTCTCTGAATAACACACACATCTTCTTCCCAATAAGAGCGTATGCCAATGTGGATTTGACTGTAAATGTCCCCAGTTCTAGATGAAGTACAGGTAAGACGACCCCTGTCTCGTGTTGTCATGGACTTTAAATCTCCGTCTGTGTCCGTCTGCACACTTACTGTATATAGATGTCCGTGTTTGTGTGATCACAGATCACGTCCCGTCTGTTCGCTCTTCATCTGTAAAGACTCAGGGAGTTTTCTCTTGTTTTGTATGTACGCCACTTTCTCTCTGACTGACAGAGGCTGTAAATAAACGTTTGAAAGTGCTTTCCAAACCGGAGTTTCCCGAGCCTCTTTTCACTCTCTCTGTGTCATCATTATTGTGTTAATAATCCTGAATCAGAATAACTTCATCTCTTCTCTGATGACGAGGGCGGGGGAACCTGTCACTCACATGAGATCAGCCAATAGCAAACCACAACCATCCAATCAGTTCCCTCAGACACAATCAAGCCCCGCCCTACATCTGCTCTTGTTTGTGAAGCGATTCACTCGCTATACGGCACACTAGAGGAGAAAAGACTTCCCTTCCCATGGCATGCAGAATGTGTGCTCCTGTTGTGCTCTGAGAACCTCTTTATCCTGGTTTGATTCGCAGCACAAAGGCTTTAAACATGTCATGACTTCCTGCAGAACGCCTGTGTACATATGCATGTGTGTGTTGAGTGTGCATGCATACTGTATTTAGTCGCGCTAACCGCATGTTGCCTTCCTGTCTCCATAGGCTCATCTCGAAACTAGCACACTTCCTCTCCGGTGAGCAGCAACGCTCGGCTCTCTCGCTCTGTCGAATCGCTGGTTATTTGTCGCCTCAAACGCAGCACATGCACTGATGGACCCGTGTCTGATCTGATCTGGTGGACTAGAGGTCTTCAGTGGTCTTGTGTTTAAAGAATATTCCATGATCCTCATTCATACGTCGTCTGCTAAACGAATACATGATGCATGTGTGAGTGTTTCTGCGCTCGGGCCTTCGGTCTAAGGCGAACACATCTGTTGGGATGTCATATCATAATCAAGATTATGTGCTAAGTGACAGCGTTATTAGACGGGTCACCTGTTTGTACTGTGTGTGACTCCCGACGGGCCGGGGCATTTCACAGAGGAACAAACAACTTCGCTTTGCTTCTGTCATTTCATCGGGAGTCCAGTAAAACAGATAAAAACAGATCCATAGAGGATAAAAACAGATCCGTACAGGATAAAAACAGATCCATAGAGGATAAAAACAGATCCATAGAGGATAAAAACAGATCCATAGAGGATAAAAACAGATCCATAGAGGATAAAAACAGATCCGTACAGGATAAAAACAGATCCGTACAGGATAAAAACAGATCTTACAGGATAAAAACAGATCCGTAGAGGATAAAAACAGATCCGTACAGGATAAAAACAGATCTTACAGGATAAAAACAGATCCATAGAGGATAAAAACAGATCCATAGAGGATAAAAACAGATCCGTACAGGATAAAAACAGATCCATACAGGATAAAAACAGATCCATAGAGGATAAAAACAGATCCGTACAGGATAAAAACAGATCCATACAGGATAAAAACAGATCCATAGAGGATCCAAACAGATCCATACAGGATAAAAACAGATCCATACAGGATAAAAACAGATCATACAGGATAAAAACAGATCCATACAGGATAAAAACAGATCCATACAGGATAAAAACAGATCCATACAGGATAAAAACAGATCCATACAGGATAAAAACAGATCCATACAGGATAAAAACAGATCCATACAGGATAAAAACAGATCCATACAGGATAAAAACAGATCCATAGAGGATAAAAACAGATCCATACAGGATAAAAACAGATCCATACAGGATAAAAACAGATCCATACAGGATAAAAACAGAGATCATACAGGATAAAAACAGATCCATACAGGATAAAAACAGATCCGTACAGGATAAAAACAGATCCATACAGGATAAAAACAGATCCATAGAGGATAAAAACAGATCCATACAGGATAAAAACAGATCCATAGAGGATAAAAACAGATCCATACAGGATAAAAACAGATCCGTAGCAGGATAAAAACAGATCCGTAGAGGATAAAAACAGATCCATACAGGATAAAAACAGATCCATACAGGATAAAAACAGATCCATACAGGATAAAAACAGATCCATACAGGATAAAAACAGATCCATACAGGATCCAAACAGATCCATACAGGATAAAAACAGATCCATACAGGATAAAACAGATCCATACAGGATAAAAAAACAGATCCATAGAGGATAAAAACAGATCCATACAGGATAAAAACAGAGATCCATACAGGATAAAAACAGATCCATACAGGATAAAAACAGATCCATACAGGATAAAAACAGATCCATACAGGATCCAAAACAGATCCATACAGGATCCAAACAGATCCATACAGGATCCATACAGGATCCATACAGGATAAAAACAGATCCATACAGGATCCAAACAGATCCATACAGGATCCATACAATATCCATATAGGATCCATACAGGATCCATACAGGATCCATACAGGATCCATACAGTATCCATACAGGATCCAAAAACAGATCCATACAGGATAAAAACAGATCCATACAGGATCCAACAGATCCATACAGGATCCATACAGTATCCATACAGGATCCATACAGTATCCATACAGGATCCATACAGTATCCATACAGGATCCATACAGTATCCATACAGGATAAAAACACAGATCCATAACAGATCCATACAGGATCCAAAACAGATCCATACAGGATAAAAACAGATCCATACAGGATCCAAACAGATCCATACAGGATCCATACAGGATCCATACAGTATCCATACAGTATCCATACAGGATCCATACAGTATTCATACAGGATCCATACAGTATTCATACAGGATCCATACAGTATCCATACAGGATCCATACAGTATCCATACAGTATCCATACAGGATCCATACAGTATCCATACAGGATCCATACAGTATCCATACAGGATCCATACAGTATCCATACAGGATCCATACAGATCCATACAGGATCCATACAGTATCCATACAGGATCCATACAGTATCCATACAGGATCCATACAGTATCCATACAGGATCCATAACAGATCCATACAGGATCCATACAGTATCCATACAGGATCCATACAGTATCCATACAGGATCCATACAGTATCCATAGGATCCATACAGTATCCATACAGTATCCATACAGGATCCAAACAGATCCATACAGGATCCAAACAGATCCATACAGGATCCAAAAACAGATCCATACAGGATAAAAACAGATCCATACAGGATCCATACAGATCCATACAGGATCCATACAGTATCCATACAGGATCCATACAGGATCCATACAGGATCCATACATCCATACAGGATAAAAACAGATCCATACAGGATCCAAACAGATCCATACAGGATCCATACAGTATCCATACAGGATCCATACAGATCCATACAGGATCCAAAACAGATCCATACAGGATCCAAACAGATCCATACAGGATCCATACAGTATCCATACAGGATCCATACAGTATCCATACAGGATCCATACAGATCCATACAGGATAAAAACAGATCCATACAGGATCCATACAGTATCCATACAGGATCCATACAGGATAAAAACAGATCCATACAGGATAAATACAGATCCATACAGGATCCAAAACAGATCCATACAGGATAAAAACACAGATCCATACAGGATCCAAACAGATCCATACAGGATACAAAAACAGATCCATACAGGATAAATACAGATCCATACAGGATAAAAACAGATCCATACAGGATCCAAACAGATCCATACAGGATCCAACAGATCCATACAGGATAAAAACAGATCCATACAGGATAAAAACAGATCCATACAGGATAAAAACAGATCCATACAGGATCCAAACAGATCCATACAGGATAAAAACAGATCCATACAGGATAAAAACAGATCCATACAGGATAAAAACAGAATCCGTACAGGATCCAAACAGATATACAGGATAAAAACAGATCCATACAGGATCCAAACAGATCCATACAGGATCCAAACAGATCCATACAGGATCCAAACAGATCCATACAGGATAAATACAGATCCATACAGGATAAAAACAGATCCATACAGGATAAAAACAGATCCATACAGGATAAAAACAGATCCATACAGGATAAAAACAGATCCATACAGGATAAAAACAGATCCATAGAGGATAAAAACAGATCCATACAGGATAAAAACAGATCCATACAGGATAAAAACAGATCCATACAGGATAAAAACAGATCCATACAGGATCCAAAACAGATCCATACAGGATAAAAACAGATCCATACAGGATAAAAACAGATCCATACAGGATAAAAACAGATCCATACAGGATAAAAACAGATCCATACAGGATAAAAACAGATCCGTACAGGATAAAAACAGATCCATACAGGATAAAAACAGATCCTTACAGGATAAAAACAGATCCGTACAGGATAAAAACAGATCCGTACAGGATAAAAACAGATCCGTACAGGATAAAAACAGATCCATAGAGGATAAAAACAGATCCATACAGGATAAAAACAGATCCGTACAGGATAAAAACAGATCCATAGAGGATAAAAACAGATCCATAGAGGATAAAAACAGATCCATAGAGGATCCATAGAGGATAAAAACAGATCCGTACAGGATAAAAACAGATCCGTACAGGATAAAAACAGATCCATAGAGGATAAAAACAGATCCATAGAGGATAAAAAACAGATCCATTACAGGATAAAAACAGATCCATAGAGGATAAAAACAGATCCATAGAGGATAAAAACAGATCCGTACAGGATAAAAACAGATCCGTACAGGATAAAAACAGATCCGTACAGGATAAAAACAGATCCTTACAGGATAAAAACAGATCCATAGAGGATAAAAACAGATCCATAGAGGATAAAAACAGATCCGTACAGGATAAAAACAGATCCATAGAGGATAAAAACAGATCCATAGAGGATAAAAACAGATCCATAGAGGATAAAAACAGATCCGTACAGGATAAAAACAGATCTTACAGGATAAAAATGTCCATGGCTAAAATCATAAGTTTATGAAAATAATTTATGAATATTATTTTATATAAAATGTATATTTTAATGTGTTCCAAATTTGAGGTTGATATCTCAAAAAAAAAGAGCTTTCAGTGAGAGTGTGCCAGACTTTTCCCATTGGATGCCGGAAGAGCTCCACTGGGACACACAGCGGCTGGATTTCTGATTTGCAGTAGAGTTTCTCTCGCAAATATTACAAACACTGTTTTTTTATTACACACACACACACACAATTACAGCTGTATAACTGCAATTATATGCTTCTACAACATCAGGAGGATCAGGCTCTTCCTATCGGAGCTACACAACTCCTCGTCCAAGCTCTTGTTCTGTCCAGACTGGACTATTGTAGTGCTCTCTCGGCAGGCCTTCCTGTCAAACCTCCGCCGCTGATCCAGACGCTGTTTATCGAGCCGAAGGGAGCACGCCTCACACTGCTCCTCGTGAGCTCAAGGCACTAAACTCATTCCTCCAGAAGATTGAGATCATCACTTCCACTGACCTTCACCTGGACTCTTCCTGCTGGAGAAAGACCTGCCGAACTCAGCCCGAGCTGATGAGTCTTTAAGTCTTCAGTTAACAGCCGAAGATGCAGCGTTTTCCTCAGCACTTCACTTACTGTTCTATTTCTATTTATTAAAAAAAACACAAAAACCCATAGCTCTGTGTTCAGTGCTGGGCTAGCTGGGACTCGTCACAGCGCCTGCATGTTGGATTGATTGAGCGGTCAGGGGCCCGTTTCTGAAAGAGAGGTACCTTATACTCGGAGTCCGTTACCATGGTTACTCTGTGAAGCTAGCCTGGTCGGGAGCAGGTTTTCTTCGGTAACCCAGAGATTCTTTCAGTCTCCTCCCCCTTTTTAAAGCGCCAGCTGTGTTTAAATACTTCATTCATTCATTCGAGTTTTTTTTCTTTCCCTATTAGCAGATCATTTACAAAATAAGAAAAATGCACTTAAATTAGCTTTTTTTTTTTTTTCGTCCCCCAGGAAATAAGACTAAATACTTATGTTGTTTTTCTTATGTCGGCCATTGCACGTTGATTTAAGAATCTTTAGATATTTTGATTGGAAATTACTGGACCGAAGAAAAGCATGTTTTGCAGTGCAGGCGTACCTCCTCCTGTCGTTTACAGGGAGTCTGACTCGTGTCAGGAGAGGGTTGGCTTGCTATATCCACATGCATGTGCATTTGAGCAGTGCATGTTTTAATGATGGGTTTCTGTATAATATGAGGGATGCAGATGCAGAGGTAAGGAAAGGACACTCTTTCTGAAGTGTGTGTGGTTTCCGGGACACAAGCCCATGAGCGCCTCAGACAGGAGCTTCACAGGACCGCAGGTCAGTGGTGCAGAAATCCGCTTAAATGTGTTCACTTTATATATTTTTGCAACCTCTGGAAGAAACCTAATAATTAGATTTTCCTTTAGGATGTCCAGTGTGGTTGGGTGCATTGGTACGCATATTCCCATCATCGCACCTTCCGAAAATGAAGCGGATTACTGTATGGAATGGGAGAACAGCAGAAGGAAGGGTCAGAGATATGCCATACACCACTGGTGTTACATAAACACAAAGTATTCAGTTTATTTGGTCATCTTTATTTTCTAAATACAAAAGCAACAGTTCTTATTTTCCCTGTTGTAATATTCTCTGTTCATACTCTTCCTCATCTCCTCTTCCTCTGTCAGTGCTGGTGTTTGGCTGTTGCCTCAGTAGAGGTTAAATGCTCATTTATTTCCCTAATTCACAGATATAACCGGTTGGATTAGAGAACATTAGACTATGAGGAAAAGCTGCTGCACATTGACAGAGACACTGAATGATGTTAATGTCAAATGTTTGTAAAGTCATGAATCCTACACCCATGAACCTTTTATGCTTAAAGCTTTACCTGATTCAATTATATTTTTATGCTTCATTTTTAGCTGCTACCACATTCTTTTTTTGCCCCGTTGGATACCATGAAAATGAATATTAGTTTAATAACTTGCCGTTCTGCCAATTTTCACCTCTGATTTTATAACAATGATTAAGAATTAAACATACCCGGAAGTGTGCGGACGTCACTTTGTTGGGTGCTGTTGCCATGGTGAATCTTAATTTCGGAGCTCCATTGATCGTGGCTTGTTATAGTCGTGGTGCACGCGCTCAACTCAGAGTCAGGCTGAATCCGAAATCGCCCCCTAAACCCTCATTCACTATTCCCGACGTTAGTCCACTAACACACTTCACCTGACGGAGTGAGTGAATCCGGACAGCCGCTCTGTGCACATCGGCTGTACACTCATTATTGCGGTGCATTGTGGGCCCTATTTGAGGTTATGGGGGAGATTTCAGATTCAGCCTCAGTCTACTCAGAGTTGGTTAAACTACCTCAGTTCAGCTGTTCTGAAACACAAAACTCAGAGTTTCCCATCTCAGGGTAAGAGTTCAAGTTTAAACT
>CM031958.1:178056-198060 GCA_018749465.1 Paracanthobrama guichenoti
TCAGCATCTGTGTTCAGCGTCTGTGTTCAGCATTTGTGTTCAGTGTCTGTTCAGCCTCTGTGTTCAGCGTCTGTGTTCAGTGTCTGTATTCAGCGTCTGTGTTCAGCGTCTGTGTTCAGTGTGTTCAGAGTCTGTGTTCAGTGTCTGTATTCAGCGTCTGTGTTCAGCGTCTGTGTTCAGTGTGTTCAGAGTCTGTGTTCAGTGTCTGTGTTCAGTGTGTTCAGCGTCTGTGTTCAGCGTCTGTGTTCAGTGTGTTCAGCGTCTGTGTTCAGTGTCTGTTCAGCGTCTATGTTCAGTGTGTTAAGCGTCTGTGTTCAGCATCTGTGTTCAGTGTCTGTGTTCAGCGTCTGTGTTCAGTGTGTTCAGCGTCTGTGTTCAGTGTATTCAGCGTCTGTGTTCAGTGTGTTCAGCATCTGTGTTCAACGTCTGTGTTCAGTGTCTGTTCAGCGTCTGTGTTCAGTGTGTTCAGCGTCTGTGTTCAGTGTCTGTGTTCAGCATCTGTGTTCAGTGTCTGTGTTCAGCGTCAGCATCTGTGTTCAGCGTCTGTTCAGCGTCTGTGTTCAGTGTCTGTTCAGTGTCTGTGTTCAGCATCAGCATCTCTGTTCAGCATCTGTGTTCAACGTCTGTGTTCAGCATCTGTGTTCAGCGTCTGTGTTCAGCGTCTGTGTTCAGTGCCTGTATTCAGCGTCTGTGTTCAGCGTCTGTGTTCAGCGTCTGTGTTCAGCGTCTGTGTTCAGTGTGTTCAGCGTCTGTGTTCAGCGTCTGTGTTCAGTGTGTTCAGCGTCTGTGTTCAGCGTCTGTGTTCAGTGTGTTCAGAGTCTGTGTTCAGCATCTGTGTTCAGCGTCTGTGTTCAGTGTTTGTGTTCAGAATCTGAATTTGATTCGGCTGTACAGCCACTCTGGTGAAACGGTGATGTTATCCAGATCATTTCAAGTATCATATAGTGTCAATGCGGGCAGATCGGGAATATAGATGAGATTTAGGAGTCCCCAACTGAGCAAGCCAAAAGCCAGAGCCAACGGTGGCAAGGAACCAAAACTCCTTCAGGGTCAGAATGGAGAAAAAAACCTTTGGAGAAACCAGGCTCAGTCGGGGTGCCAGTTCTCCTCTGGCCGACGAACAAACAGTGTATGATTATAATTCTGGCAACATTGCAGGTCAGAGGTCATGTTAGGTCAATAGATATTCGTAAGATTTTTCGAAAGATTGGAGTCGTCACGCCGGAGACGGGTTTAATGAGGATGTCGTGTCGATGCAGCATTTACAGGGGGAGTTTAATTGGCACGCTCTCTGCAGACAAAGTGATTAATAAAAAATATTCTAAATATAAATTGACCCCGTGTTTACTTTCTTGACTGCTTTAGGAGGGGAAGAGACAGGGCAAATGCACATATGTAGATCAGAGAAATCTACATTTTCTCGGGGGGCATTCCCCCTAACCCCCAACTAGCTACTGTGTGTGTGTGTGTGTGTGTGTGTGTGTGTGTGTGTGTGTGTGTGTGTGTGTGTGTGTGTGTGTGTGTGTGTGTGTGCATAAGCACTACATTAATTAATAAAGCACCTTTGTTTGCTGACCAATTAGTGATCATTCAAATGTTAATTGACTGACTTCTTCAAAACTTCAAGTTTCACAGACAACATGAAACAGAAACACGTCAGCTTAATGGCTCTGTCACGTGAAATTGTGATTTGAACATTGTGGGTAAATTTGGGTTATCCATCCCAAATAATAATATATAGTATATATTACATAAAACAGTAATATACAGTAATGTACACCAATGTACAGTAATATACAGTAATATACACTAATATACAGTAATGTACACCAATATACAGTAATATACACTAATATACAGTAATGTACACCAATATACAGTAATGTACAGCAATGTACACTAATGTACAGTAATATACACTAATATACAGCAATGTACACCAATATACAGTAATATACAGTACTATACAGTGATGTACAGTAATATACACTAATATACAGTACTGTACAGTGATGGACAGTAATATACACCAATATACAGCAATGTACACCAATATACAGTAATATACAGTAATGTACAGTAATATACACCAATATACAGTAATGTACAGCAATGTACACTAATGTACAGTAACATACACTAATATACAGCAATGTACACCAGTATACAGTAATATACAGTACTATACAGTGATGTACAGTAATATACACTAATATACGGTACTGTACAGTGATGTACAGTAATATACACTAATATACAGCAATGTACACCAATATACAGTAATATACGGTAGAATACAGTAATGTACAGTACTATACAGCAATATACACTAATATACAGTAATATACAGTAGTATACAGTAATATACAGTAATATACACTAATATACAGTAATGTACACTAATATACAGTAATGCACACTAATATACACTAATATACAGTAATATACACTAATATACACTAATATACAGCAATACACACTAATATACAGTAATGTACAGTAATATACACTAATATACGGTACTGTACAGTGATGTACAGTAATATACACTAATATACAGCAATATACACTTATATACAGTAATGTACAGTAATACACAGTAATATACACTAATATACAGTAATATACACTAATATACACCAATATACAGTAATATACAGTAATATACAGTAATATTCGTAATATACAGTAATATACAGTAATATACACCAATATACACTAATATACACAAATATACAGTAATATACACTAATATACAGTAATATACAGTAATATACACTAATATACAGTAATATACACTAATATACAGTAATATACAGTAATATACAGTAATATACACTAATATACAGTAATATACACTAATATACACTAATATACAGTAATATACACTAATATACACTAATATACAGCAATACACACTAATATACAGTAATGTACAGTAATATACACTAATATACGGTACTGTACAGTGATGTACAGTAATATACACTAATATACAGCAATATACACTTATATACAGTAATGTACAGTAATACACAGTAATATACACTAATATACAGTAATATACACTTATGTACACCAATATACAGTAATATACAGTAATATACAGTAATATAAGTAATATACAGTAATATACACTAATATACACTAATATACAGTAATATACAGTAATATACACTAATATACAGTAATATACAGCAATATACAGTAATATACACCAATATACACCAATATACACTAATATACAGTAATATACACTAATATACACTAATATACACTAATATACACTAATATACACTAATATACAGTAATATACAGTAATATACAGTAATATACAATAATATACACTAATATACAGTAATATACACTAATATACAGTAATATACACTAATATACACTAATATACACTAATATACACTAATATACACTAATATACAGCAATATACAGTAATATACACTAATATACACTAATATACACTAATATACAGTAATATACAGTAATATACACTAATATACAGTAATATACACTAATATACAGTAATATACAGTAATATACACTAATATACACTAATATACAGCAATACACACTAATATACAGTAATGTACAGTAATATACACTAATATACGGTACTGTACAGTGATGTACAGTAATATACACTAATATACAGCAATATACACTTATATACAGTAATGTACAGTAATACACAGTAATATACACTAATATACAGTAATATACACTAATATACACCAATATACAGTAATATACAGTAATATACAGTAATATTCGTAATATACAGTAATATACAGTAATATACACCAATATACACTAATATACACAAATATACAGTAATATACACTAATATACACTAATATACAGTAATATACAGTAATATACACTAATATACAGTAATATACACTAATATACAGTAATATACAGTAATATACACTAATATACAGTAATATACACTAATATACAGTAATATACACTAATATACACTAATATACAGTAATATACACTAATATACACTAATATACAGCAATACACACTAATATACAGTAATGTACAGTAATATACACTAATATACGGTACTGTACAGTGATGTACAGTAATATACACTAATATACAGCAATATACACTTATATACAGTAATGTACAGTAATACACAGTAATATACACTAATATACAGTAATATACACTTATGTACACCAATATACAGTAATATACAGTAATATACAGTAATATTCGTAATATACAGTAATATACACTAATATACACTAATATACAGTAATATACACTAATATACAGTAATATACAGTAATATACAGTAATATACACCAATATACACCAATATACACTAATATACACTAATATACACTAATATACAGTAATATACACTAATATACAGTAATATACAGTAATATACAGTAATATACACCAATATACAGTAATATACACCAATATACACTAATATACACTAATATACAGTAATATACACTAATATACAGTAATATACAGTAATATACAGTAATATACACCAATATACACCAATATACACTAATATACAGTAATATACACTAATATACAGTAATATACAGTAATATACAGTAATATACACTAATATACACTAATATACACTAATATACAGTAATATACACCAATATACACCAATATACACCTAATATACACTAATATACACTAATATACAGTAATATACACTAATATACAGTAATATACAGTAATATACAGTAATATACACCAATATACACCAATATACACTAATATACAGTAATATACAGTAATATACACCAATATACAGTAATATACACTAATATACAGTAATATACAGTAATATACACTAATATACACTAATATACAGTAATATACACTAATATACACTAATATACAGTAATATACAGTAATATACAGTAATATACAGTAATATACACTAATATACACTAATATACACTAATATACAGTAATATACACTAATATACAGTAATATACACTAATATACACTAATATACACTAATAATATATACTAATATACAGTAATATACAGTAATATACACTAATATACACTAATATACACTAATATACAGTAATATACAGTAATATACACTAATATACAGTAATATACACTAATATACAGTAATATACAGTAATATACAGTAATATACAGTAATATACAGTAATATACAGTAATATACACTAATATACACTAATATACACTAATATACACTGATATACAGTAATATACAGTAATATACAGTAATATACAGTAATATACACTAATATACACTAATATACAGTAATATACACTAATATACACTGATATACACTGATATACAGTAATATACAGTAATATACAGTAATATACAGTAATATACAGTAATATACACTAATATACACTAATATACACTAATATACACTGATATACAGTAATATACAGTAATATACAGTAATATACACTAATATACAGTAATATACAGTAATATACACTAATATACACTAATATACAGTAATATACAGTAATATACACTAATATACAGTAATATACAGTAATATACACCAATATACACTAATATACAGTAATATACACTAATATACACTAATATACAGTAATATACAGTAATATACAGTAATATACAGTAATATACACTAATATACACTAATATACAGTAATATACAGTAATATACACTAATATACAGTAATATACAGTAATATACACTAATATACACTAATATACACTAATATACAGTAATATACACTAATATACAGTAATATACACTAATATACACTAATATACACTAATATACAGTAATATACAGTAATATACACTAATATAAACTAATATACAGTAATATACAGTAATATACACTAATATACAGCAATATACACTAATATACACTAATATACACTAATATACAGTAATATACACTAATATACAGTAATATACAGTAATATACACTAATATACAGTAATATACACTAATATACACTAATATACACCAATATACACTAATATACAGTAATATACAGTAATATACACTAATATACACTAATATACAGTAATATACACTAATATACACTAATATACACCAATATACACTAATATACAGTAATATACACTAATATAAACTAATATACAGTAATATACAGTAATATACACTAATATACACTAATATACACTAATATACACTAATATACAGTAATATACACTAATATACACTAATATACAGTAGTATACACTAATATACAGTAATATACAGTAATATACACTAATATACACTAATATACACTAATATACAGTAATATACAGTAATATACACTAATATACAGTAATATACAGTAATATACACTAATATACAGTAATATACACCAATATACACTAATATACAGTAATATACACTAATATAAACTAATATACAGTAATATACAGTAATATACACTAATATACAGTAATATACACTAATATACAGTAATATACAGTAATATACACTAATATACACTAATATACAGTAATATACAGTAATATACACTAATATACAGTAATATACAGTAATATACACTAATATACAGTAATATACACTAATATACACTAATATACACTAATATACACCAATATACACTAATATACAGTAATATACAGTAATATACACTAATATACACTAATATACACTAATATACAGTAATATACAGTAATATACAGTAATATACACTAATATACAGTAATATACAGTAATATACACTAATATACAGTAATATACACCAATATACACTAATATACACTAATATACAGTAATATACAGTAATATACAGTAATATACAGTAATATACAGTAATATACAGTAATATACACTAATATACACTAATATACACTAATATACAGTAATATACACTAATATACACAGTAATATACAGTAATATACACTAATATACACTAATATACAGTAATATACACTAATATACACTAATATACACTAATATACAGTAATATACAGTAATATACACTAATATACAGTAATATACACTAATATACACTAATATACAGTAATATACAGTAATATACAGTAATATACACTAATATACACTAATATACACTAATATACAGTAATATACAGTAATGTACACTAATATACAGTAATATACAGTAATATACAGTAATATACACTAATATACAGTAATATACAGTAATATACACTAATATACACTAATATACAGTAATATACACTAATATACACTAATATACACTAATATACAGTAATATACACTAATATACACTAATATACAGTAATATACAGTAATATACAGTAATATTCGTAATATACAGTAATATACAGTAATATACACCAATATACACTAATATACACAAATATACAGTAATATACACTAATATACACTAATATACAGTAATATACAGTAATATACACTAATATACAGTAATATACACTAATATACAGTAATATACAGTAATATACACTAATATACAGTAATATACACTAATATACAGTAATATACACTAATATACACTAATATACAGTAATATACACTAATATACACTAATATACAGCAATACACACTAATATACAGTAATGTACAGTAATATAATATACAGTAATAGTAGCTAATATACACTTTAATATACTTTCTTTTAATATACACTAACTTACATCTGTAATATACACTAATATACAGTAATATACATTGGTTACCTCTACACTGGAATACAGTAATATACATCTAATATACAGTAATATACAGTAATATACAAAAATATACAGTGGGGAAATATATCCGTAATATACACCTCCTATAGCATTAATATCAGTAATGTACACTTTTGATAATATACAGTAATATACAGGATAATATACAGTAATATACTGTAATATACACTAATATACTGAAACATGTAATACGCCAGCGTAATACACAGCTAATATACAGTAATATACACTAATATACAGAATATACGTAATATACACTAATATACAGTAATATAAATGTAATATCCCAGGAATATCACCATTCTCTCGCGGTATCACCTCATCTGGAATATACAATCATAATATATCTGCCGGTGGGAGTTTTATGCACGTTGTCGCACAATATACACCAATATATCTGGCCTTCATGATGCTCAATATACAATATACGCGGCATATACGCTGGTAATATAACAGTAATATACACTAATATACAGTAATATACACTAATATACACTCCGCTTAAGAAATAATATACGGTAATATACAGTATATATACAATATACACAAAATCCAGTAATACAGTAATATACACTAATATACACTAATATACAGTAATATACACTAATATGGACACTAATATACACTAATATACAGGTAATACGCAAACAATAACAGTAATACAGTAATATACAGTAATATACACTAATATACAGTAATATACATTCAGGGAATATGAATGAATATACAGTCCTGTAATACGAGCAGTAATAGCCAGTAATCCGTATACCAATATATACACTAATATGGCACTAGGTCCATATGCTCCTTTGGTAATATACACTAATATACACGTAGTAAACTCTTTCTAATATACTGTAATATACAGTAATATACACTAGCAGCACTAATATCACTAGGATATACGAGTAATATACAGTAATATACAGATAATATACGTGTTCTAATATACAGTAATATACAGTAATATACAGTCCCTAATCTATGGTCCCCACCTCCTTCAAAAATATACACTAATATACACTAATATACAGTAATATACAGTAATATACAGTAATATACAGTCTAATATAGGTCTTTGAGATATACACTAATATACACTAATATACACTTCAGTTTGCCTATCGTACAATAGATCGACTGAAGATGCCAATATCCTCCTCACTAATATACAGTAATATACAGTAAGACTGCTATACATAATATACAGCCTTTAACAATATACAGCTAACCTATACGGCCTAATATATCTGCCACTGGAATATAACCTCACTGGCACTAATAGAACAGTAATATACAGTAATATCCACTAATGTACTGAGCCCCTGCTCTATACACATGAATATGTCCACACACACTAATATACACTAATATACTTTGCTAATATACTGTTGTAATGGGCACTCATTTACAATATGATACATACTAATATACAGTAACTGTCTATCTCTGATATACAGTAAAGAAATGATACAGTAATATACAACTATATATACAGCGGGTCAATAGAGATACAGTAATATAAACATCTCCGAGGACCTGATATACACTCATACACAGGTAATAGCCAGGCAAAATATACAGCTAATATACACTTTCAATATACTGTAATATACACTAATATACAGTAATATACACTAATATACACTAAGAAGCCCTGCAAAGATACAGTAATATACAGTAATATACAGGTCAATATACCGCCTCTGCAATATACAGTAATATACATCATAATATACACTAATATACACTAATATACAGTAATATACTGATGGCCAAAATATACAGTAATATACAGTAATATCAGACACTGAATATACACATAATATACAGTAATATACACTAATATACAGTAATATACAGTAATATACAGTAATAATAACCTGTACACTAATATACACTAATATACATTTGTTAATAATATACACTAATATACACTAATATACAGTAATATACAGTAATATACATAATTAATATACATAATATACAGTAATATATACACTAATATAAAGAATATACACTGTAATATACTGTTTAATATACAGTAATATATAGTAATATACACTAATCTTACTATTAATATACAGTAATATACACTAATATACGGTACTGTACACTATATACAGTAATATACACTAATATACAGTAATATACACTAATATACAGTACTAATATACACAGTAATATACACTAATATACAGTAATATACACTAATATAATATACAGTAATATACACTAATATACACTAATATACAGTAATATACAGTAATATACACTAATATACACTAATATACAGTAATATACACTAATATACAGTAATATACAGTAATATACAGTAATATACAGTAATATACACACTAAATATACACTAATATACACTAATATACAGTAATATACACTAATATACAGTAATATACAGTAATATACAGTAATATACAGTAATATACACTAATATACACTAATATACACTAATATACAGTAATATACAGTAATATACAGTAATATACACCAATATACACTAATATACACTAATATACACTAATATACACTAATATACAGTAATATACAGTAATATACAGTAATATACAGTAATATACATAATATACACTAATATACAGTAATATACACTAATATACACTAATATACACTAATATACACTAATATACACTAATATACAGTAATATACACTAATATACACTAATATACAGTAATATACAGTAATATACACAGTAATATATAATATACATATATACAGTAATATACACTAATATACACTAATATACACTAATATACACTAATATACAGTAATATACAGTAATATACAGTAATATACAGTAATATACACTAATATACACTAATATACACTAATATACAGTAATATACAGTAATATACACTAATATACAGTAATATACAGTAATATACACTAATATACACTAATATACAGTAATATACATACACTAATATACAGTAATATACAGTAATATACAGTAATATACACTAATATACACTATACAATATACAGTAATATACAGTAATATACACTAATATACAGTAATATACAGTAATATACACTAATATACAGTAATATATAATATACAGTAATATACAGTAATATACACTAATATACAGTAATATACACTAATATACACTAATATACAGTAATATACAGTAATATACACTAATATACACTAATATACAGTATAATAATATACACTAATATACAGTAATATACACTAATATACACTAATATACACTAATATACAGTAATATACAGTAATATACAGTAATATACAGTAATATACACTAATATACAGTAATATACACTAATATACACTAATATACACTAATATACACTAATATACAGTAATATACAGTAATATACAGTAATATACACTAATATACATAATATACACTAATATACAGTAATATACACTAATATACACTAATATACAGTAATATACACTAATATACAGTAATATACACTAATATACAGTAATATACACTAATATACAGTAATATACACTAATATACATAATATACACTAATATACAGTAATATACACTAATATACACTAATATACAGTAATATACACTAATATACAGTAATATACAGTAATATACAGTAATATACACTAATATACAGTAATATACACTAATATACACTAATATACAGTAATATACAGTAATATACACTAATATACAGTAATATACAGTAATATACACTAATATACACTAATATACAGTAATATACACTAATATACAGTAATATACAGTAATATACACTAATATACAGTAATATACAGTAATATACACTAATATACAGTAATATACACTAATATACACTAATATACAGTAATATACAGTAATATACACTAATATACAGTAATATACACTAATATACTAATATACAGTAATATACACTAATATACACTAATATACAGTAATATACAGTAATATACAGTAATATACAGTAATATACAGTAATATACACTAATATACACTAATATACAGTAATATACAGTAATATACAGTAATATACACTAATATACACAATATAATATACAGTAATATACAGTAATATACACTAATATAATATACAGTAATATACACTAATATACAGTAATATACAGTAATATACACTAATATACACTAATATACACTAATATACACTAATATACAGTAATATACACTAATATACAGTAATATACACTAATATACACTAATATACAGTAATATACAGTAATATACAGTAATATACACTAATATACAGTAATATACAGTAATATACACTAATATACAGTAATATACACTAATATACACTAATATACAGTAATATGCATAATATACAGTAATATACACTAATATACAGTAATATACACTAATATACACTAATATACACTAATATACATACTAATATACACTAATATATATACAGTAATATACACTAATATACACTAATATACAGTAATATACAGTAATATAGTAATATACAGTAATATACAGTAATATACACTAATATACAGTAATATACACTAATATACACTAGTAATATACACTAATATACAGTAATATACAGTAATATACAGTAATATACAGTAATATACAGTAATATACAGTAATATACAGTAATATACAGTAATATACACTACATAATATACAGTAATATACACTAATATACAGTAATATACAGTAATATACACTAATATACAGTAATATACACTAATATACAGTAATATACACTAATATACACTAATATACACTAATATACACTAATATACACTAATATACAGTAATATGCACTAATATACAGTAATATACAGTAATATACAGTAATATACAGTAATATACAGTAATATACACTAATATACAGTAATATACAGTAATATACACTAATATACAGTAATATACACTAATATACACTAATATACACAGTAATATACAGTAATATACAGTAATATACAGTAATATACACTAACATACAGTAATATACAGTAATATACACTAATATACACTAATATACAGTAATATACAGTAATATACACTAATATACAGTAATATACAGTAATATACAGTAATATACACTAATATACACTAATATACACTAATATACACTAATATACAGTAATATACAGTAATATACACTAATATACACTAATATACACTAATATACAGTAATATACACTAATATACAGTAATATACAGTAATATACACTAATATACACTAATATACACTAATATACAGTAATATACACTAATATACAGTAATATACACTAATATACACTAATATACAGTAATATACACTAATGTACAGTAATATACAGTAATATACAGTAATATACACTAATATACACCAATATACACTAATATACAGTAATATACACTAATATACAGTAATATACACTAATATACACTAATATACAGTAATATACACTAATGTACAGTAATATACAGTAATATACAGTAATATACACTAATATACACTAATATACAGTAATATACACTAATGTACAGTAATATACAGTAATATACACTAATATACAGTAATATACAGTAATATACACTAATATACACTAATATACACTAATATACAGTAATATACACTAATATACACTAATATACAGTAATATACACTAATATACACTAATATACAGTAATATACACTAATATACACTAATATACAGTAATATACACTAATATACACTAATATACAGTAATATACACTAATATACACTAATATACACTAATATACAGTAATATACACTAATATACACTAATATACAGTAATATACACTAATATACACTAATATACAGTAATATACACTAATATACACTAATATACAGTAATATACTAATATACACTAATATACACTAAGTAATATACACTAATATACACTAATATACAGTAATATACACTTAATATACACAGTAATATACAGTAATATACACTAATATACACTAATATACAGTAATATACACTAATATACAGTAATATACAGTAATATACAGTAATATACAGTAATATACACTAATATACAGTAATATACACTAATATACACAGTAATATACACTAATATACACTAATATACAGTAATATACACTAATATACACTAATATACAGTAATATACACTAATATACAGTAATATACAGTCCACACAGTGTGTGTTTGACTGAAAATGTGGTACATGATCTTGGTTAGCAATTTGACAATATTGTAATCAATAGAAATGCTTTTTAATGCACAGAAAATAGCCTGTTAAGAAACCGGCAGACAAGATAATCCAGAACAAATTAGTGCAGAAAGTCACCAGAATGAAGTATTTGAACCTCATAATTAAATACAATTTAATTGTACTTGATGTAATGTAATACACGGGGCCTGGCGCACTGGCGCAGAGCTGCTAGAGTGGACATGAGCTGTTCATACGGTGGGTGCCCGAGTGGGCGGGGCATGTCTGTGATTGGTTAGATGAAAAGCGTGTCGTCACTCGTCAGAGGCGGAAGTTCAGAGGTCGTGCAAAATCACGGATGTCACTGTAAACACCGAGTTTACTTCGCGCTTCTGTGCTCGCGCTGGATCTGCCGAACCGTGGCTGTTGTGTTTGACTGAGGTTAATGAATGTCGTCGAGGCTGATATTTAGGAACACAGTTACTCCTGCAAACGTGAAGCGCTGAAGTGAGTAAATACATGACACACACACACACACACACACACACACACACACACACACACACACACACACTCTCTCTCTCTCTCTCTCTCTCTCTCTCTCTCTCTCTCTCTCTCTCTCTCTCTCTGTCTGTCTGTCTGTCCAGCTCGTCAGGAGCCGGTGAGAGTAAACACCGAGTATTGGACGCGGATGTAGTTTATCTGCTGCTGTAATGATCGTGTGACAGATGATATGATCCATTCATCAACAAGTGTGAGCTCCATAACGCTTCATAACCCCCTGTCTGCTGCTGTGTTTGATCTGGTGTGTGTTCGTGAGTGTGTGTCTGTCACTCAGGCTGCTTCATGGATTGACGAGGATCAATATCATATTTCATATCCATATAATCAGATGATCAGACTGGAGTTTCACATCTGATCAGAGCTCGAGGTTTGTGTGCCTCTGTAATATTAATAAGAATATAATATCAATGAAATGAAAGGCCATAATTAAAGCGACTACACTTTCTTAACACACTTGCGTACACTTTTAAAGTGTATTCTGACACCTTTCTATCAGAACCAGCATTAACTTCTTGAGCAGTTTGAGCTCCAGTAGCTCGTCTGTTTGATCGGACCACACGGGCCAGCCTTCGCTCCCCACGTGCATCAATGAGCCTTGGCCGCCCATGACCCTGTGTCCGGTTCTCCACTGTTCCTTCCTTGGAGCACTTTTGATAGATCCTGACCACTGCAGACCGGGAACACCCCACAAGAGCTGCAGTTCTGGAGATGCTCTGACCCAGTCGTCTAGCCATCACAATCTGGCCCTTGTCAAACTCACTCAAATCCTTACGCTTGCCCATTTTTCCTGCTTCTAACACATCAACTCTGAGGACAAAATGTTCACTTGCTGCCTAATATATCCCACCCACTAACAGGAGCCGTGATGAAGAGATCAGTGTTACTCACCGGTCATAATGTTATGCCTGATCGGTGTACACTATAACTGTGATTGATTATGCAATAAATATTAATTATTTATTTCTAGGTTAAAAACTTCTTTAGGGTTTCTCAAGAATCATGATTGAATTGGCCTCAGTTGTTTTCACAGTTGCTCCCTAAGGTTGGGAAGGGAAACCGTTAGACCCGGTGTGTGCTGTTGGCTCTTAATCACACTTATGAAAAGCTCAGGGATGCTTGTAAATGTGTGTTTTGGTCTGATTTTAAAGCATAAGCGTTCATGAGCGTTCATATTATTCCAATGTTTCCCAGCAAACGCCGAGAGACCGAAGCGAGTCTCGAGCGGATACGCATCACGGATGACCGTATGAACCAGTGAAATTATGACGGATAGCGAGGAGATGATAACACCGCCCTCGTCTGTCCGATCATTAATAGACTGAGCGCTTTCCTTCATTAGCCCTGTTGTTTCGTGTGACGCCATGGAAAGAGGTAATGATGTGAGTTCATGCCAGACCAAAGTCTCCTGCGTTTCCTTCAGCGCGCACGGCTCGTCTCAGAGACGGATCCGGTAGTTACGGTCCACAGTCAGTAGCTTGTAGGGCTGGGCACTGACACCGATTTCACCTTGATTCAGATATATCAGGTAGAGTAGAAATTTAAGGAAAAAACTATAACTAGTCCCCTCCAGCCGCCAGCTAGAGATGGAGAGTGAATGTTTTGACGGCTCTGCTGTATTTCCAGGTGCTGACGATGATGACGGTGTCCGTCAGAGGCCTGTATTTCCTCATCACTCTCTTCCTGGGCAGTTTCTTCGGCAGCATCTTCATGTTGGGTCCCGTTCTGCCGCTCATGCTGCTCTCGCCGGCCTGGTACCGCTGGATCACGGACCGCGTCGTGGCCACATGGCTCACCCTACCGGTGGTACGGCACTCATGTTCATCTTGGGAAATTACCCCGTCTGATTGTTAACAGTCCAGAGCAGCGATTCACACACTGTTTGTTGAGTTGTCTATTTTGAAATCATATAATCTACAGCTGCTGTCGAATGGGTCCTTCCAGACTTTCCTCTGATTTTAGTTCTGAGCTTTCATCAACACAGTGTGTGTGTGTGTGTGTGTGTGTGTGTGTGTGTGTGTGTGTGTGTGTGTGTGTGTGTGTGTGTGTGTGTGTGTGCAGGCGCTGCTGGAGCTGGTGTTCGGGGTGAAGGTGGTCATAACAGGTGACGGCTTCATTCCCGGCGAGCGGAGCGTCATCATCATGAACCACCGCACACGTCTCGACTGGATGTTCCTGTGGTGCTGCCTCCTGCGCTACAGCTACCTGCGTCTGGAGAAGATCTGCCTGAAAGCGGCGCTGAAGGCCGTGCCCGGATTCGGTGAGTCCCAGATTTCCACATCTGCTGATCGCCGGCTGTGTTCAGGCTGCTCTGAGCGCGTGTCTGTGTGCGCAGGCTGGGCGATGCAGGTGGCCTCCTTCATCTTCATCCATCGCCGCTGGGAGGAAGACCGCAGTCACATGTCCAACATGCTGCAGTATTTCTGCCACATCAAGGAGCCGCTGCAGCTGCTGCTGTTCCCCGAGGGCACGGACCTCACCGGTGAGAGATTCACACGTCTGAACACCGCAGCACTGACTGATCACAGATCAGGCCTGATAAATAGTTATCTGATAATCATTTACTCAAAAGACACTCATCTGTCTTCTGAACACAAGTGAAGATATATGTGATATCAAACTGTGGAACCGCCTCCCCTTTCACATATTCATACATAAACTGTGATCAGCGGAGGCTCAAACGTGCACAAGTACATGTTGTTTACACAGACTCTCAATGAATGAATGAAAAATTATAAGAGAATATTAAAAAAGATGAATGACCTGAAAGTTCGAGGGTTAATAAATGATGATTTTTGTGCCATGAACTTTACATACTTCTGAAAGTCCAGTGTTTAGTTGATCCCGTTAGCGCTCATTGTCCTTTTTCCATGAGGGGGTTTGGCATCACAGCATCTTTGTTTGTAGGTGGACCGTTAAAGAACGCGACACACACGTCTCCTGGACATCCTGTAGAATTAAACCAATCAGATCAGTGTTTCCAGTTAAGTGTGCCATATGCATCAGACGTTCAGCCAGTGGAGGCGGAGACTAACTCTGACCTGACACGGTTTTTGACCTGCTGGGCAGAAGCCAAACATGAGCGAATCCCTGTCGTCAGACGGACCGCTGCGCTGCTGACCTAAAGCTGAAGGATTGGCTAGTGACCCCAGATAACCCTCATGTGGCACAAGTGCTTTACTGGCTGACGCTCAGATCTCTGGATGAGAGTTGCAGACGGGCCTAACTTTGGGTTCGGCTCTCAGCACTACTGGTTTAAAAGCCATCACTGTAGTAGTTATAAACCAGATTTTAATTATGCCTTTTATTGTTGTACGTTACCAGGGTGAAAATCTGATATATGTGAGTTTATTTCTAAGGGAAAATCTTTTCTAGAGATGCGCATCAGCCTTATATCTCCATATGTACAATGCTTCTAGATTTGTGCTGGAATCATGTCAGAGCGAGTCAAAGAGAGGATGTTTAACTATGAATGTCATTCAGATCATGTGATCACTGAAGCACACTTGATGCTGGCTTCAGGTTCGGCTATTGTTCATTCTTCTGTGCAGAAAACACTCGCGCCAGGAGCGACGAGTTTGCTGAGAAAAACGGTCTTCCAAAGTACGAGTACGTCCTTCACCCACGTACCACCGGCTTCACCTTCATCGTTGACATGCTGCGGAAAGGTCAGAGGTCATCAGTGCTTGCCTTCATCATTAGTTCACACTTAGTGTACATGCATCATCTTTGTACTTACGAAAAATGGCTTTTTCCTGTTACATTGCATTTATTATTGTTGTAGTGAATGTTTCCTGAATCTACAGCACTGCTGCTTGAACCGGTTCTGAATGTGATCAGACGTGAAGTTACACGTCTGTCATTGAGATGCACACAGTGCGTGATTCATGGAGGAACACTCTCATGAGATGGTGCTTTTATTGAATCATTCATAGAGATCATACACTATATTGCCTAAGTGTTGCACTAAGTGTTGTACATGCACATGAGCTTTAATGCCATCCCATTCCTAATCCGTAGAGTTTAATATGGAGTCGGCCCACCCTTTGCAGCTCTAACAGCTCCAGCTCTTCTGGGAAGGCTTTCCACAAGGTTTAGGAGTGTGTTTATGGGAATTTTTGACCATTCTTCTAGAAGCGCATTTGTGAGGTCAGGCACTGATGTTGGACGAGAAGGCCTGGCTCCAGTCTCCGCTCTAATTCATCCCAAAGGTGTTCTATCGGGATGAGGTCAGGACTCTGTGCAGGCCAGTCAAGTTCCTCCACACCAAACTCGCTCATCCATGTCTTTATGGACCGACGCTTTGTGCACTGGAGCGCAGTCATGTTGGGACAGGAAGGGGCCGTCCCCAGACTGTTCCCACAAAGATGGGAGCATGAAATTGTCCAAAATGTCTTGGTGAAGCATTAAGAGTTCCTTTCACTGGAACTAAGGGGCCAATCCCAACCCCTGAAAAACAACCCCACCCTATAATCCCCCCTCCACCAAACTTTACACTTGGCACAATGCAGTCAGGCAAGTCCCGTTCTCCTGGCAACCGCCAAACCCAGACTCGTCCATGGGATTGTCAGACAGAGAAGCGTGATTGGTCACTCAGAGAACACGTCTCCACTGCTCTAGAGTCCAGTGGCGGCGTGCTTTACTCCACTGCATCCCACGCTCTGCATTGCACTTGGTGATGTAAGGCTTGGATGAGCTGCTCGGCCATGGAAACCCATTCCATGAAGCTCTCTCCGCACTGTTCTTGAGCTCATCTGAAGGCCACAGAAGTTTGGAGGTCTGGAGCTATTGACTCTGCAGAAAGTTGGTGACTTCTGTGCACTGTGACCCTCAGCATGTGCTGACCCCGCTCTGTGATTTTACGTGGCCTACCACTTTGTGGCTGAGTTGCTGTTGTTCCCAATCGCTTCCACTTTGTTATAATCCCACTACCAGTTGAGCGTGGAATATTTAGTAGTGAGGAAATGTCAGGAATGGACTTATTGCACAGGTGGCAACCTATCACGGTCCCACGCTTGAGTTCACTGAGCTCCTGAGAGCGAGCCATTCTTTCACAAATGTGTGTAGAAGCGTCTGCATGCCTAGTGCTTGATTTATACACCTGTGGCCATGAAGGGATTGAACACCTGAACTCAGGGATCCCAATACTTTTGGCTATATAGTGTATACACCCACATTTTCTAAATATATTTATACGGGGCTTCCCTGCTGCAAAAACAGAATTCTTTAGAAACATTGGTATACATTTTTAACAAATTCAGCTTTGCTGTTTCAATCACAGCCGTTGCGGTCGTCTCATTTTACCCTAATATGTGGGTCAGTCTCCATCAGCAACCTGCGGTCAGCCAGACTGATCCAGACTAAACCGGTTACCAGCTGATATCTGATCTGACTCGCCACCAACAGGACGTCACTCACATTCTATACTATACATTCTAACACAGAAGATGCATTCAAACTATATTATTTCCTTGTGGTATATTAAAGATGACTTATTGTGCTTTTTTCCACGTTCATCTTACTTTAGTGTGTGATGTTACTAAAGC
>CM031958.1:237798-242798 GCA_018749465.1 Paracanthobrama guichenoti
TCCCTGTTAAAAGGAGTGATGAGATACTTAGCAGACTATCATCACTCAATGGCTGGTTGTCTAAGTGGTGTCCGCAAAATAACATAGGGTTCATGGACAATTGGAAAAGCTTTTGGGGCAGACCTGACCTGTTGAAGAGGGACGGCATCCATCCTTCTTGGAGTGGTGCTGCTCTTCTCTCTAGTAATTTGGCATATAGTCTTAGAGCTAAACCTTGACTAACTGGGGCCCAGGTCAGGAAACAGACGGACTGGCTTACCCGACCGCCTGCTAGCTGTCTCCCGTTACAGAAGTCAGATAAATCCCAACACATAGAGACTCTTTCACCTAGATATTATCACATAGAGACTGTGTCTGTTCCCCGAATTAGTAAATACAAAAAACCATCAAGACCATTCAACAGTAAAAATTTAATTGATGTCCAACAAATAAACAACAGATATAATACAGATGATCAAATGATAAAGCTCGGGTTGCTGAATATTCGATCCCTTTCCCCAAAAGCACTTATTGTTAATGATATGATTACAGATAATAATCTAGATGTGCTGTGTTTGACAGAAACCTGGCTAAAACCTGACGACTACATTACTTTAAATGAGTCCACCCCACAAGATTGTTATAAACACGAGCAAAGTCTGAAAGGTAAAGGGAGGGGTTGCTGTAATTTATAATAACATCTTCAGTATTACTCAGAAGTCTAGTTTCAAATATAATTCTTTTGAAGTTTTGGTGCTTTATGTAGCATTATGTAGTGTAATTGATAAATCCCGTTTGACATTTGTGCTGGCTACTGTATACAGGCCACCAGGGCACAATACAGACTTTATCAAAGCATTTGCTGACTTTCTATCCGAGTTAGTACTGGCTGCAGATGAAGTACTAATTGTTGGTGATTTTAATATCCATGTAGATAATGAAAAAGACGCATTGGGATTAGCATTTAGAGACATTCTAAACTCTATTGGAGTAAGGCAACACGTGTCAGGACCCACTCATCGCCTCAATCATACGTTAGACCTAATATTGTCACATGGAATAAATGTTGATACCGTTGAAATTCTGCAGCAGAGCGACGACATCTCAGATCATTACCTAGTATCATGTATACTTAATTTAGCTAAGGCTGCAAAGCCGTCCCCTCGCTTCAAATATGGCAGAACTATCACTGACGCCACTAAAGATTGCTTTTTAAATAATCTTCCTCATCAGTTTCATCTCCTCAGCACCCCAGCCTAGAGGAACTCGATTCTGCAACAGAAACTATTGACTCTCTTTTTTCCAGCACTTTAGACACAGTTGCTCCTCGGCGCTTAAAGAAGATTAAAGAAAATAGTCCAACGCCGTGGTACAACGAGCACACCCAGGCCCTTAAAACAGTAGCCAGAAAAATGGAGCGCAGCTGGAAGAAAACAAAACTAGAGGTTTTTCGTAATTCATGGAAAGAGAGCATGATTGCATACAGAAAGGCCGTAAAAACTGCTAGATCTGCTTATTTCTCGACTCTCTTAGAAGAAAACAAACACAACCCTAGGTATTTATTTGATACAGTGGCTAAGTTAACCAAAAATAAAGCTTCTACTTCTGGTGGTTGTAAACAGCACAGCAGTAATGACTTTATGAACTTCTTTACGTGTAAGATCGATAATATTAGGAAGAAAATTATAACCATGCAGCCGTCTACTACAGTATCACATCAGACAGAGCAGGAGAGGACGACACACACACACACACACACACACACACACACACACACACACATTCACTGCTATAACAGGACGACACACACACACTCTCACTCACACACACACACGCACACACACGCACACACACGCACACGCACGCACACACACACACACACACGCACACACACGCGCACACACGCGCGCACACGCGCACACGCACACACACGCACACGCACACGCACACACATTCATTGCTATAGGAGAGGAAGAATTGGCTAAACTCGTTAAATCATCTAAATCAACAACATGTATGCTCGACCCTATACCGACTAGGCTGTTAAAAGAGATGCTACCAGAGGTCATAGATCCTCTTCTTAATATCATTAACTCATCTTTGTCATTAGGATATGTACCGAAAACTTTTAAGTTGCCTATTATCAAACCACTTATTAAAAAACCTCAACTTGATCCTACAGAATTAGTCAATTACAGGCCGATCTCAAATCTACCCTTTCTGTCAAAAATACTGGAAAAAACAGTGTCTTCACAATTATGCTCCTTTTTAGAAAGAAATGGTATCTGTGAGGATTTCCAGTCAGGATTTAGACCGTATCATAGTACTGAGACTGCTCTCATCAGAGTTACAAATGATTTACTCTTATCATCCGATCGTGGTTGTATCTCTCTATTAGTGTTACTCGATCTTAGCGCTGCATTCGATACTATCGACCACAACATTCTTTTGAATAGACTCGAAAATTATGTTGGCATTAGTGGAACTGCATTGGCATGGCTTAAATCAGACTTATCTGACCGTTATCAGTTTGTAGCAGTAAATGAAGAGATGTCACACTGATCACAAGTTCAGTATGGAGTACCGCAGGGCTCAGTGCTAGGACCGTTGCTCTTCACCCTGTACATGCTACCACTGGGAGATATCATTAGGAAGCATGGCATTAGTTTTCACTGTTATGCTGACGATACTCAGCTCTATATTTCTTCACACCCTGACGAAACTTACCAATTCACAAGATTAACGGAATGCATAGCTGATATAAAACATTGGATGACTAGTAATTTCCTGCAACTTAATTTTTAATTATTGGACAAAAAAGCTCCACAAGTAGTAACCTAGAATACTGTCTAACACTCGATGGCTGCTCTGTCAAGTCCTTGTCGTCAGTTAGGAACCTGGGTGTGCTCTTTGATACCAATCTTTCATTTGAAAGCCACGTTTCTAACATCTGTAAAACTGCATTCTACCATCTTAAAAATATATCTAAATTACGGCACATGCTTTCAATGCAAAATGCTGAACAGTTAATTCATGCGTTCATGAGCTCAAGGCTAGATTACTGTAATGCTTTACTGGGTGGTTGCCCTGCTCGCTTAATAAACAAACTCCAGCTGGTCCAAAACGCAGCAGCTCGAGCTCTTACTAGAACCAGGAAGTGTGACCATATTAGCCCGGTTCTGTCAACTCTGCACTGGCTCCCTATTAAACATCGTATACATTTTAAAATCTTGCTTATTACTTACAAAGCACTAAATGGTTTAGCTCCCCAGTACTTGAGTGAGCTCTTAACGCATTATACTCCATCACGTCTATTGCGGTCTCAAAACTCTGGCCAGTTGATAATCCCTAGAATATCAAAATCAACTGTAGGCGGTCGATCCTTTTCCTATTTAGCGCCTAAACTCTGGAACAGTCTTCCTAGCATTGTTCGGGAAGCACACACACTCTGTCAGTTTAAATCTAGACTAAAAACGCATCTCTTTACTATGGCTTACACATAAAACATTATCAATCTCTATTATTCAAATCAGTAAATGATTGTTAGGCTGCATTAACTAGGTCAGCCGGAACCGGGAACACTTCCCGTAACACCTGATGTACTCGTTACATCATAAGAAGAATGGCATCTACGCTAATGTGAGTCTCTCTGTTTATCCCGAGGTTTACTGCAGTCAGCCGGATCCGGGCCGTATAACGACATCCTCATTAAACCCGTCTCCGGCGTGATGACTCCAATCTCTTGAATAATCTTACGAATATCTATTTGCCTAATATGAATTAAGACCTGCTATGTTGCCAGAATTATAATCATACACTGTTTGTCCGTCGGCCAGAGGAGAACTGGCACCCCGACTGAGCCTGGTTTCTCCCAAGGTTTTTTTCTCCATTCTGATCCTGAAGGAGTTTTGGTTCCTTGCCACCGTTGCCTCTGGCTTTTGGCTTGCTCAGTTGGGGACTCCTAAATCTCATCTATATTCCCGATCTGCCCGCATTGACACTATATGATACTGAAATGAGCTGGATAACATCACCGCTTCACCAGAACGGCTGTACAAATTCTGTTGCATTATTTTCCTGTTAACAATGTGAAGCTGCTCTGAAACAATTGGACTTGTAAAAAGCGCTGTATAAATAAAGGTGACTTGATTTGATGTTCTTCAAACTCAGAAAGTCACACAGGCTTGAACGACATGAAGGAGAGTAAATGACAGAACTATCATTTATTCAAGACTAATCCAACTTTAGGGCCAAAAAGTTACTAAGTAAATTTTAAAAAATTAAAAGCGAGCGAGTGTGATGGTAGGAAAAAATCCAGACGGCTGTCCTGAATCACCAGCTCAAACGCATGAAACACAGTGAATCAGCTTTCTTACAAAACACACACACACACACACACACACACACAGCCATGACAGTGATAAACTGGCCTAAAATTAACCCCCTTCTGCCCGATGACAAACGGCATACAGTAAAGAGACGTTCATTCTGACAAGAATCACCCACATCTTTCTGCTCCTCGCTCTTTCTTTTCTCATGTTCTCGTCACACTTTCATCACATGTCCTGTGTCTCTCGCTCACCGGCCAAACACGTTACCGGATTTAGTTATTTTATTAAAAGGTGTAAAGTGTTAAACAGTAGTGACGGAGCGACATCACAATAATCAGAACAATATTACATTCAACAACACACAGCTAGAGACACATACGAACGGTGTGTAATTTCATTTGATCTGAGTGATTCTGTGAAGACAGACGGACGCATGGAAATAAAATAATCTGATCTGAGTGTGTTTTCTGTTTGTGTCACAGCGGATTCTCACGTCCCACTGCAGCTCTGACAGCTCACCGGTGTTCTTCCCCTCGCTCAATACGACAATATGGTTTCCTCACCGCGCTCATAACAATAGTGTGAGAGAGAGAGAGTGTGTGTGACTGTGTGTGTTTGAGAAAGAGTGTGTGTGTGTGTGTGTGTGTGAGAGATTGTGTGTGTGAGAGATTGTGTGTGTAGCAGTTTTCC
>CM031958.1:247798-257798 GCA_018749465.1 Paracanthobrama guichenoti
GAAAACAAAACTAGAGGTTTTTCGCAATTCATGGAAAGAGAGCATGATCGCATACAGAAAGGCCGTAAAAACTGCTAGATCTGCTTATTTCTCGACTCTCTTAGAAGAAAACAAACACAACCCTAGGTATTTATTTGATACAGTGGCTAAGTTAACCAAAAATAAAGCTTCTGGTGGTTGTAAACAGCACAGCAGTAATGACTTTATGAACTTCTTTACGTGTAAGATCAATAATATTAGGAAGAAAATTATAACCATGCAGCCGTCTACTACAGTATCACATCAGACAGAGCAGCAGAGGACGACACACACACACACACACACACACACACACACACACACACACACACTCATTCACTGCTATAGGAGAGGAAGACACACACACACACACACTCATTCACTGCTATAGGAGAGGAAGACACACACACACACACACACACACACACACACACTCATTCACTGCTATAGGAGAGGAAGACACACACACACACACTCACTCACTCACACACACACACACACACACACACTGCTATAGGAGAGGACTGACGACACACACACACACACACACACACACACACACACACACACACTCATTCACTGCTATAGGAGAGGAAGACACACACACACACACACATTCACTGCTATAGGAGAGGAAGACACACACACACACACACTCATTCACTGCTATAGGAGAGGAAGACACACACACACACACACACACACTCATTCACTGCTATAGGAGAGGAAGACACACACACACACACACACACACACTCTCACTCACTCACACACACACACACTGCTATAGGAGAGAGGACACACACACACACACACACACACACACACACACACACACACACTCACACTCACACTCACACTCACACACTCATTCACTCACACTCACACTCATTCACTGCTATAGGAGAGGAAGACACACACACACACACACACACACACACATTCACTGCTATAGGAGAGGAAGAATTGGCTAAACTCGTTAAATCATCTAAATCAACAACATGTATGCTCGACCCTATACCGACTAGGCTGTTAAAAGAGATGCTACCAGAGGTCATAGATCCTCTTCTTAATATCATTGACTCATCTTTGTCATTAGGATATGTACCGAAAACTTTTAAGTTGGCTATTATCAAACCACTTATTAAAAAACCTCAACTTGATCCTACAGAATTAGTCAATTACAGGCCGATCTCAAATCTACCCTTTCTGTCAAAAATACTGGAAAAGGCAGTGTCTTCACAATTATGCTCCTTTTTAGAAAGAAATGGTATCTGTGAGGATTTCCAGTCAAGATTTAGACCGTATCATAGTACTGAGACTGCTCTCATCAGAGTTACAAATGATTTACTCTTATCATCCGATCGTGGTTGTATCTCTCTATTAGTGTTACTCGATCTTAGCGCTGCATTCGATACTATCGACCACAACATTCTTTTGAATAGACTCGAAAATTATGTTGGCATTAGTGGAACTGCATTGGCATGGTTTAAATCATACTTATCTGACCATTATCAGTTTGTAGCAGTAAATGAAGAGATGTCACACCGATCACAAGTTCAGTATGGAGTACCGCAGGGCTCGGTGCTAGGACCGTTGCTCTTCACCCTGTACATGCTACCACTGGGAGATATCATTAGGAAGCATGGCATTAGTTTTCACTGTTATGCTGACGATACTCAGCTCTATATTTCTTCACACCCTGACGAAACTTACCAATTCACAAGATTAACGGAATGCATAGCTGATATAAAACATTGGATGACTAGTAATTTCCTGCAACTTAATTCAGAAAAAAATTTTTTTAAATTATTGGACAAAAAAGCTCCACAAGTAGTAACCTAGAATACTGTCTAACACTCGATGGCTGCTCTGTCAAGTCCTCGTCGTCAGTGAGGAACCTGGGTGTGCTCTTTGATACCAATCTTTCATTTGAAAGCCACGTTTCTAACATCTGTAAAACTGCATTCTACCATCTTAAAAATATATCTAAATTACGGCGCATGCTTTCAATGCAAAATGCTGAACAGTTAATTCATGCGTTCATGACCTCAAGGCTAGATTACTGTAATGCTTTACTGGGTGGTTGCCCTGCTCACTTAATAAACAAACTCCAGCTGGTCCAAAACGCAGCAGCTCGAGCTCTTACTAGAACCAGGAAGTATGACCATATTAGCCCGGTTCTGTCAACACTGCACTGGCTCCCTATTAAACATCGTATACATTTTAAAATCTTGCTTATTACTTACAAAGCACTAAATGGTTTAGCTCCCCAGTACTTGAGCGAGCTCTTAACGCATTATACTCCATCACGTCTATTGCGGTCGCAAAACTCTGGCCAGTTGATAATCCCTAGAATATCAAAATCAACTGTAGGCGGTCGATCCTTTTCCTATTTAGCGCCTAAACTCTGGAACAGTCTTCCTAGCATTGTTCGGGATGCAGACACACTCTGTCAGTTTAAATCTTAGGCTGCATTAACTAGGTCAGCCGGAACCGGGAACACTTCCCATAACACCTGATGTACTCGTTACATCATAAGAAGAATGGTATCTACGCTAATGTGAGTCTCTCTGTTTATCCCGAGGTTTACTGCAGTCAGCCGGATCCGGGCCGTATCCAGATCAGATGGTGGACCAGCGCCTGGACATGACCAACTCATCCCTGAAGTGTCTGCAGAGAGCGTGTCAAATAAACTCCCCCCGTAAATGCGGCATCGACACGACATCCTCATTAAACCCGTCTCCGGCGTGATGACTCCAATCTTTTGAATAATCTTACGAATATCTATTTGCCTAATATGAATTAAGACCTGCTATGTTGCCAGAATTATAATCATACACTGTTTGTTAAATGGCCAGAGGAGAACTGGCACCCGACTGAGCCTGGTTTCTCCCAAGGTTTTTTTCTCCATTCTGATCCTGAAGGAGTTTTGGTTCCTTGCCACCGTTGCATCTGGCTTTTGGCTTGCTCAGTTGGGGACTCCTAAATCTCATCTATATTCCCGATCTGCCCGCATTGACACTATATGATACTGAAATGAGCTGGATAACATCACCGTTTCACCAGAACGGCTGTACAAATTCTGTTGCATTATTTTCCTGTTAACAATGTGAAGCTGCTCTGAAACAATTGGACTTGTTAAAAGCGCTGTATAAATAAAGGTGATTTGATTTGATTTGATAAACCCGTGAGACGCAGGACTGGTGCTGTGGTCACAGATATAGGACTGGTGCTGTGGTCATAAAGATCCTATGAAACAGATTCAGACCTGACGATACTGTGCTCGCCTCATATTTGAAGCGATTCCTATTGTATAAAGCACTGGAGAAATGACGTGACATTTGCACTCAAATGAAACGCTTTTAAAAGGCCAAGAACATGAATCTGGTTCTCCACAAGAGAAGAGAAGAAGAAAGCGACGCAGAGAGGAAAGAATCTGGGCTCTGAGATTTGAGGAAAAATCCCACAGTCTAAAAACAGCAAATGGGCCACCTTGCTCTGTCTAAATACAGACGTGTTCTTCGAAAACACACAAGAAACGCAGCGAGTGGGAGAGTGTGAGTGTGTGTGTGTGTGTGTGTGTGTGTGTGTGTGTGTGTGTGTGTGTGTGTGTGTGTGTGTGCAGATCCACAGACAGATTGAAGGAGTGCGGTGGAGGGGAAATGACAGGAAGCAGAAGAAGAGCATGAAATCCGAGTTGTGGATTGAGTGAGGAGGGGGAGTGATGTGTCAGAGAGAGAACGAGAGCGAAGAGGAAGAGGAGGAGGCTGGTGTAAACAGAAGCAGAAACGGGGTGAGAGTGGGAGAGAGATAAAGGCACAGGAAACCGCCTTTGCAGTTTGTGTGTGTGTGTGTGTGTGTGTGTGTGTGTGTGTCTATTCAGCAGAAACACAGGCTGATGTTGTCGCTTCACTGTGTTTTTAGAAATGCCACCTATAAACTCTTGATGGTTAAATCGAGGAGTTTCCAAAGACACTTTATTGTTTAGATCAATGAACAGGTGATTCTTTACATCAGCCAACAGGAAGCGTTGTGTCAAGGTTCTCTCTGTAACGTTCTTCCAGTAATGTTACGGTTTCTCTTAATCGCTTCGGCTCAATACAAAATTAGTTTAGATCTCTGAACAATTCGTTTCTTGTTCACATCAGATTAGAATTTCTTATTGATTTAAGCAATATTGCATTTGCTCTGGCACGTGTGTAAAGGAGTTAGTACACTAAGAAATACTGGTTTAAAAACAACCCAAGCTGGGTTGAAAACGGACAAACCCAGCGGTTGGGTTAAATGTTCTCTCAACGTGCTGGGCCATTTTATTTAACTTAACTCATACTAACACAAAGTATGATGAAATGAACATTTCTTAATATGTTTAATGAATAATAAACAATAATAAATTGCTCATTAATAAATGTTCACCTTTTGATTATTATTGTTGCCTCTAGTAATTATGTGTCTGATTTTTAATTTACAACCTATTTGGGGTTCATTTTAAGCCAGCCATAGTCATTTTAAACAATAGTTGAGTTAATAAAACAACCCAATCTCTGGGCTGAAACAGCCCAACCGCTGGGCTAAAACAACCCAATTGCTGGGCTAAAACAACCCAACCTCTGGACTAAAACAACCCAACCGCTGGGCTAAAACAACCCAATCTCTGGGCTAAAACAACCCAACCGCTGGGCTAAAACAACCGGTCCTGTATCTGTGACCACAGCACCGGTCCTGTATCTGTGACCACAGCACCGGTCCTGTATCTGTCCTGTATCTGACCACAGCACCGGTCCTGTATCTGTGACCACAGCACCGGTCCTGTATCTGTGACCACAGCACCGGTCCTGTATCTGTGACCACAGCACCGGTCCTGTATCTGTGACCACAGCACCGGTCCTGCAGTCCACAGTGTTTCACAGCACAGCACCGGTCCTGCATCTCACGGGTTTATCTGTGACCACAGCACCGGTCCTGTATCTGTGACCACAGCACCGGTCCTATATCTGTGACCACAGCACCGGTCCTATATCTGTGACCACAGCACCGGTCCTGTATCTGTGACCACAGCACCGGTCCTATATCTGTGACCACAGCACCGGTCCTGTATCTGTGACCACAGCACCGGTCCTATATCTGTGACCACAGCACCGGTCCTATATCTGTGACCACAGCACCGGTCCTGTATCTGTGACCACAGCACCGGTCCTGTATCTGTGACCACAGCACCGGTCCTATACCTGTGACCACAGCACCGGTCCTATATCTGTGACCACAGCACCGGTCCTATACCTGTGACCACAGCACCGGTCCTGTACCTGTGACCACAGCACCGGTCCTATACCTGTGACCACAGCACCGGTCCTGTACCTGTGACCACAGCACCGGTCCTAGCACGGGTCCTATATCTGTGACCACAGCACCGGTCCTATACCTGTGACCACAGCACCGGTCCTATATCTGTGACCACAGCACCGGTCCTGTATCTGTGACCACAGCACCGGTCCTGTATCTGTGACCACAGCACCGGTCCTGTATCTGTGACCACAGCACCGGTCCTATATCTGTGACCACAGCACCGGTCCTGTATCTGTGACCACAGCACCGGTCCTATACCTGTGACCACAGCACCGGTCCTATACCTGTGACCACAGCACCGGTCCTGCGTCTCACGGGTTTATCTGTGGCCATAGCCAACAATACATGTGTGGGGCAGAATTATACATTTCTCTTTTATGCCAAAAATCATTAGGATATTAAGATCATGCTCCATGAAGATATTTAGTAAATGTCCTACCGTAAATATATCATAAATGTATTATTAGTAGTGATATGCATTGATAAGGGCTTCATCTGGACAACTTTAAAGGAGATTTTCTCAATATTTAGATGTTTGCACCGTCAGATTCCAGATTTTCAAATATTGTCCTAACAAACCACACATCAGTGATGATTATTATTCAGCTTCAGATGATCTATAAATGACCTATACATTTGTGGGCTCACATATAACAACTATTTCCATGGTGAGAAACATCTAAAGATTTTGAGCAGTGTGGCTCGCACGATGACAAAAACACTTTTATTTTGGTGGCTTTGGCCGATTTCTTGGTGAGTAAGTTCATTCTGCAGACATGAAATAGAGTTCAGATGTTCCAGCAAACAGTCTGGTCTGGTCTATAGTAATGCTCTCAAAACATTATTTAGACGTCGTCCATTAGCTGGACGTTCGTCTAATGTTTTTTAAATGTTGCTACTTGTTTCAGAGAACATCCAAAAGTAGTGTTCCCATAATGTTTGAAGAATGACACAATGTAACGTTCCCTTAACATTCACATAACCAAGAAATAACATTTTTAAAACTCTACAGTCTTTAAGTCTTTACAGTCAGGTCTTATGCGTTAAGATTAGTTAATGAATTATCTAACCACGAGCAGTATCGTCTTATCTGACACTTTATCTGACACTACCTTTAATGTTTGTTAGTAAAACTGCTCATGTTTCATGCATTAAAGGCAGCTGCAGGAATCTGAAGTTATTCCAATCAATGTTCATTTATAAAGCACATATAAAAACAACTGAAACACTGCACAGTGAGCGAAAGATTTCAGCAGAACACACACACACACACACACACACACACCAGAGCAGCTTTCATCTTTCTCTTGCTCTTATACTGTAGCCGCTTCCATTCAAACACACACACACACACACACACACACACACACACACACACACACACACACACACACACACACAGAATGAAAAGCTGAAGCGCAGAAGCCGTTTCTCACACAGACGAGCACAGGTCTGAGAGCGACCCACAGAGGGCGTCACTGAATAATTTTCTTGATATTCTTGAAACAACAATCGCTAGAACACGTTTCTCAACACTCTTCACACAGTGAGCACAACAGAAATCTGAGCTACACCGAGGATCATTTATCATTGCTTCGGCACAAAAGGCACTCAATGATGATCTTTCAAATCACATGAATTAATTTCTCTCTCAAACACACACCAGCAAAACTCCGATAGGACCATCTGCACGTTTACATTCTCGTTTCCAAACTGTTCACCTTAAAGGCACAACATGTAAGATTTTGTTGGCTTGTGTGCATTATCCCAAATGTTTCCAAGAATGTTTAAATCCAGAGAAATCTGTGATTTTAACCAGGACACGGCCTGTGTGCGCGTCGCCTATCAGTGACATCATCCCTGCGTGTTATTGTGTAGTAACCATGGCAACACAAAGCCGCTTTAATATCTGATGTGTTTTATTAGACACTGTTTGGATCAGTGATGGACAGAAACTAATGATTGTTCTCCAGCTCAACACAGTTAGTCTGATTGTGTAAATCTGGTGTTGTTGATTTACCGCACATGTTTTACCATGCCTAATATGATCTCGCTCACTGCAGTGTGAACAAGCGTCTCATAGTAGCGCCGAGCCAACGCACAGAGTCGCATTATAACATCACTTTAACACACTCACATGTGTGTGATTATGATAAACAGCGCTGCGTTACACACACACACACATGAACGGAAGAAGTGGAAGCGCTCGCGGCAGAATAAAAGCTCCGCCCACTCAAGAGTCAAGACACGCCTTTGTTCTGAATAATTACATATTGTGCCTTTAAGTTCAAAACCTAACACACAAATGTTCAGTAATACCATGTTGAAATACATCCATTCTAAATCTAATGCTATCAAAACTAGAAGAAACTGAACACCTTCACAAGTGTTAGAGTATTAGTTTCATTATCATCCATTCAGAAGAGGAAACGGAGGAATAGTGTCCCGTAGTATAAATATAGATCATAAACTACACATGAGAGTGCCATTCTGGTTTTATAAAGACATTTTACAAAAGAAAACATGGTATAATTCTGTCTGTTAGTGTTTTAGGTGTGTGTTTGAGTGATAAAGTGTGTTTGTTGCTGAAAAGAAACAACAGGTAAAATTTCCTTTTGCACGCATACACTCACCTAAAGGATTATTAGGAACACCTGTTCAATTTCTCATTAATGCAATTATCTAATCAACCAATCACATGGCAGTTGCTTCAATGCATTTAGAGGTGTGGTCCTGGTCAAGACAATCTCCTGAACTCCAAACTGAATGTCAGAATGGGAAAGAAAGGTGATTTAAGCAATTTTGAGCATGGCATGGTTGTTGGTGCTAGATGCCGGTCTGAGTATTTCACAATCTGCTCAGTTACTGGGATTTTCACGCACACACATTTCTAGGGTTTAGGCGGTGGTGTAATGGTGTGGGGGATGTTTTCTTGGCACACTTTAGGCCCCTTAGTGCCAATTGGGCATCGTTTAAATGCCACGGCCTACCTGAGCATTGTTTCTGACCATGTCCATCCCTTTATGACCACCATGTACCCATTCTCTGATGGCTACTTCCAGCAGGATAATGCACCATGTCACAAAGCTCAAATCATTTCAAATTGGTTTCTTGAACATGACAATGAGTTCACTGTACTAAAATGGCCCCCACAGTCACCAGATCTCAACCCAATAGAGCATCTTTGGGATGTGGTGGAACGGGAGCTTCGTGCCCTGGATGTGCATCCCACAAATCTCCATCAACTGCAAGATGCTATCCTATCAATATGGGCCAACATTTCTAAAGAATGCTTTCAGCACCTTGTTGAATCAATGCCACGTAGAATTAAGGCAGTTCTGAAGGCGAAAGGGGGTCAAACACAGTATTAGTATGGTGTTCCTAATAATCCTGACAGGTGAGTGTATTTTTTTAGGTAAATGTCACATATGGAGTTAAGAAACTTAATTAAGACAATAAGTCACTTTATCTTGGCCAGTAAAAGGTTGAGTAATTCTTACATAGTTGTTAGTAAGAATTAAACCTTACCTTAAATAACACTATAGTTAGTGTACACTATAAACCCACATAAACTCATTTAAAGTTAATAAGTGTGAAGTTTAAGTAAGCAGATCTTGCTGACTTTTATTTTGTAATCATACATTTGAATTGCTCTGAACTTGAAATAATTCATACATTAACTTATAACATTAATATCATCATGTAATCGCACATTTTCATTGGTGGAAACTTGACTAGCTTTAACTGGCTAATTCAACAAATGCCCCCTTGCTAATTGGTGACACAATGCATTAGCATTAGCATTAGCACTTTCTGAATGAGGACCGCAATATAAGACATGCATCATAAATCTGTTGTCAAACTGAGCTCACGCTCCACTCGTCACATGATGGAAACCAACAGAACAGAAACGCTTCTAAACTAGCATAACATTAAACACTGCTAAATCTCATTCAAACACACACAATATAACACTTAATTCTGGCACTTACGGTCCCTTTTGAGTGTCATGGCAAAGCATGCTGGGAAATCCCAGCGCAGTTTCAGTTAAATTTAAGTTTGTCTAAATTAAAAGAAACAAGTTCATAAAACTCACAACACTGAAACAGTTCAGATCAGTTCAGATGAAAGAGAAAGTTCTAAATACTCATGAAAGTTCATTAGATTGAACTCATTTGTTTAATTTGAGTCGGCGCTACTCAAACCAGCTCATTATTTTGAGCGTTTGACATCATATCTGCATAACAGAAGTAAAGCGGAGACCCAGCACTCGCTACACACTGACGGTCGGGGGATGTCGACGTATGACTGTGGCGTTTTGAGTTGAACATGAGCTCCCAATGGCACGCTGAAACAAAATATAAAATGGATTGACAAAAATATTCTAAACAATTCCAGTTTGTACTGTCGGGTTATATTTGAAACATTTGATAAAACTGAAATTTTAAATTAAAATGTAAATTTATATTTATTTTTGCAAAGATAAAAGAACAAAATATGTTTGCGGTTACATATGAGGTATATTTAATAAAAACAAGAGTAACACAAACACATCTAGCTTGTACTGTTGTTACGTTCGTCCAGTTAAATTACACTGCAGTCGTTCTACATTTGCACAACACACAGACCACAC
>CM031958.1:267798-272798 GCA_018749465.1 Paracanthobrama guichenoti
GTAACCCTGTCGATACAGTAAACCTGCCGATACAGTAAACCTGCAGATACAGTAACCCTGTCGATACAGTAAACCTGCCGATACCGTAAACCTGCCGATACCGTAAACCTGCCGTAAACCTGCAGATACAGTAAACCTGCAGATACAGTAAAGCTGATACCGTAAACCTGCAGATACAGTAAACCTGCAGATACAGTAAAGCTGATACCGTAAACCTGCTGATACAGTAAAGCTGATACCGTAAACCTGCTGATACCGTAAACCTGCTGATACAGTAAAGCTGATACCGTAAACCTGCAGATACAGTAACCCTGTCGATACAGTAAACTTGCCGATACCGTAAACCTGCCGATACCGTAAACCTGTCGATACAGTAAACCTGCCGATACCGTAAACCTGTCGATACAGTAACCCTGTTGATACAGTAAACCTGCTGATACAGTAAACCTGCAGATACAGTAAACCTGCAGATACAGTAAAGCTGATACCGTAAACCTGCTCATACAGTAAAGCTGATACCGTAAACCTGCTGATACCGTAAAGCTGATACCGCAAACCTGCTGATACCGTAAACCTGTCGATACAGTAAACCTGCAGATACAGTAAAGCTGATACCGTAAACCTGCTGATACAGTAAAGCTGATACCGTAAACCTGTCGATACAGTAAACCTGCTGATACAGTAAACCTGCAGATACAGTAAACCTGCAGATACAGTAAACCTGCTGATACAGTAAACCTGTCGATACAGTAAACCTGCCGATACCGTAAACCTGCTGATACCGTAAACCTGCAGATACAGTAAACCTGCAGATACAGTAAACCTGCCGATACAGTAAACCTGCCGATACAGTAAACCTGCAGATACAGTAACCCTGCAGATACAGTAAACCTGCAGATACAGTAAACCTGCCGATACAGTAAACCTGCCGATACAGTAAACCCTGCCGATACAGTAAACCTGCCGATACAGTAAACTGCAGATACAGTAACCCTGCCGATACAGTAAACCTGCAGATACAGTAACCCTGCCGATACAGTAAACCTGCAGATACAGTAACCCTGCCGATACAGTAAACCTGCAGATACAGTAACCCTGCCGATACCGTAAACCTGCAGATACAGTAAACCTGCCGATACAGTAAACCTGCTGATACGCTGATACAGTAAACCTGCCGATACAGTAAACCTGCCGATACAGTAAACCTGCAGATACAGTGACCTGCCGGTAAACCTGCAGATACAGTGAACCTGCCGATACAGTAAACCTGCAGATACAGTAAACCTGCCGATACAGTAAACCTGCAGTAAACCTGCAGATACAGTAAACCTGCAGATACAGTAAACCCTGCAGATACAGTAAACCTGCCGATACAGTAAACCTGCCGATACAGTAAACCTGCTGATACAGTAAACCTGCAGATACAGTAAACCTGCCGATACAGTAAACCTGCTGATACCGTAAACCTGCTGATACAGTAAACCTGTCGATACAGTAAACCTGCAGATACAGTAAACCTGCAGATACAGTAAACCTGCTAATACAGTAAACCTGCAGATACAGTAAACCTGCCGATACAGTAAACCTGCGATACAGTAAACCTGCAGATACAGTAAACCTGCTGCCGATACAGTAAACCTGCAGATACAGTAAACCTGCCGATACAGTAAACCTGCAGATACAGTAAACCTGCAGATACAGTAACCCTGCCGATACAGTAAACCTGCAGATACAGTAACCCTGCAGATACAGTAAACCTGCCGATACAGTAAACCTGCAGATACAGTAACCCTGCAGATACAGTAACCCTGCAGATACAGTAACCCTGCAGATACAGTAAACCTGCAGATACAGTAAACCTGCCGATACAGTAACCCTGCAGATACAGTAAACCTGCAGATACAGTAAACCCTGCAGATACAGTAAACCTGCAGATACAGTAAACCTGCAGATACAGTAAACCTGCAGATACAGTAAACCTGCAGATACAGTAAACCTGCAGATACAGTAACCCTGCCGATACAGTAAACCTGCCGATACAGTAAACCTGCAGATACAGTAAACCTGCAGATACAGTAAACCTGCAGATACAGTAAACCTGCAGATACAGTAAACCTGCAGATACAGTAAACCTGCAGATACAGTAAACCTGCCGATACAGTAAACCTGCAGATACAGTAACCCTGCCGATACAGTAACCCTGCCGATACAGTAACCCTGCAGATACAGTAACCCTGCCGATACAGTAACCCTGCAGATACAGTAACCCTGCAGATACAGTAAACCTGCAGATACAGTAAACCTGCAGATACAGTGACCCTGCCGATACAGTAAACCTGCCGATACAGTAAACCTGCCGATACAGTAAACCTGCAGATACAGTAAACCTGCAGATACAGTAACCCTGCAGATACAGTAACCCTGCAGATACAGTAAACCTGCAGATACAGTGACCCTGCCGATACAGTGACCCTGCCGATACAGTGACCCTGCCGATACAGTAAACCTGCAGATACAGTAAACCTGCAGATACAGTAAACCTGCCGATACAGTAACCCTGCCGATACAGTAACCCTGCCGATACAGTAAACCTGCCGATACAGTAAACCTGCAGATACAGTAAACCTGCAGATACAGTGACCCTGCCGATACAGTAACCCTGCAGATACAGTAACCCTGCAGATACAGTGACCCTGCCGATACAGTAACCCTGCAGATACAGTAAACCTGCAGATACAGTAAACCTGCCGATACAGTAAACCTGCAGATACAGTGACCCTGCCGATACAGTAACCCTGCAGATACAGTAAACCTGCCGATACAGTAAACCTGCAGATACAGTAAACCTGCCGATACAGTAAACCTGCAGATACAGTGACCCTGCCGATACAGTAACCCTGCAGATACAGTAAACCTGCCGATACAGTAAACCTGCCGATACAGTAAACCTGCCGATACAGTAAACCTGCAGATACAGTAACCCTGCCGATACAGTAACCCTGCAGATACAGTAACCCTGCGATACAGTAAACCTGCCGATACAGTAAAACCTGCCGATACAGTAAACCTGCCGATACAGTAAACCTGCAGATACAGTAACCCTGCCGATACAGTAAACCTGCCGATACAGTAACCCTGCCGATACAGTAAACCTGCCGATACAGTAAACCTGCCGATACAGTAACCCTGCCGATACAGTAAACCTGCCGATACAGTAAACCTGCAGATACAGTGACCCTGCCGATACAGTAACCCTGCAGATACAGTAACCCTGCAGATACAGTAACCCTGCAGATACAGTAAACCTGCAGATACAGTGACCCTGCCGATACAGTAACCCTGCAGATACAGTAAACCTGCAGATACAGTAAACCTGCAGATACAGTAAACCTGCCGATACAGTAAACCTGCAGATACAGTGACCCTGCCGATACAGTAACCCTGCAGATACAGTAAACCTGCCGATACAGTAAACCTGCAGATACAGTAAACCTGCCGATACAGTAAACCTGCCGATACAGTAACCCTGCAGATACAGTAAACCTGCCGATACAGTAAACCTGCAGATACAGTAACCCTGCCGATACAGTAAACCTGCCGATACAGTAAACCTGCAGATACAGTAACCCTGCCGATACAGTAAACCTGCCGATACAGTAAACCTGCTGATACAGTAAACCTGTCGATACAGTAAACCTGCCGATACAGTAAACCTGCTGATACAGTAAACCTGTCGATACAGTAAACCTGTCGATACAGTAAACCTGCCGATACAGCTGATATAACTATATAGTCAAGCAAAGAGTGTTTGGTATTTAAATATTTTTGCTAAAACACTGCTGGTCACTTTCAGAAGTTGTAGCGATGCTTTCTTTTCCCAGAAACACATAAATGGTATCATTCTCAGTTTTTATTTTTTTTTAATAGAATTTAAATAGATTTAACACACTAATAGCAATATTGCAATTCGCATATTGAATATCTCATTATTTAACAAGATACTAAATATAAAAAATGTTCTTCAATATCGCACAGCCCTAGTAATAACCCAACCGCTGGGCTAAAACAACCCAACCTCTGGGATAGAACAACCCAACCGTTGGGCTAAAACAACTTGATCAACAAAGTCTGTTTTGTTTTTTTTAACCCAGCAGTTTTTAGAGTGTATGAGCCATAAACGCCTGACGCATCAGATATCATGTAGAGCACATTATTGGCAGATATTGATATTTTATGCATGTATCTGTTATACTGTAACAAGCATCAGAATGTCATATTAATATCAGCACAAACTGATATGAGGCATAAACGCCTCATGCATCAAATATCATACAAAACATATATGAGCTGTAGTTTTCTGACTTTATTCCGTGTGAGAGGATTCAGTGTCGGTGGAGGAACCGCGTCATCACCGACCGGCAGAATTACCTGAGTAATGAAGTTACTATGACAACGGCAGTGAGGGTGTGTGTGTGTGTGTGTGTGTGTGTGTGTGTGTGTGTAATTATGACTGACAGCAGGTGAGAGTCTAATTGGACTATAGTACTAATTAAAAACACAAACACTGCGGTCTGTCAAACGCGAACGGGAGTGTTCTCCAGCGGATCCGGTTCAGCGGGTTCAGCCGGTCCGTCCGCGCGTGCACGGGCGAGTCCCGGCTCGAGAGCTTCATTATTAAAGCAAAACCATTATCAGAGCGCGCTCGGGTCGCTGTTCGGACTCACCTGTCGGACGCGAGCGAGCGAGCGCGCGCGCAGGTAAACGCCGCGATCACCGAATGAATGAACGCGTTTCTAATGACGGAACGGGGGTCGACAGCGAGACATCCGAGACACGTCACGGGAGTTACCGAGAACCCATGACGTGTGCGTCCTCTCGTGACCCCGCGGTGGTGCGGATCAATAACACAAAACGACATGAATAAACCGATCGAGAGCCGCGCGGCGGCGGAATGTATCGCTGAAGCTGACGCGTTCGGCTGTTCCGCGCTGTACGGAGGA
>CM031958.1:280298-285108 GCA_018749465.1 Paracanthobrama guichenoti
CACCTGTGCAATAAGTCCATTCCTGAAATTTCCTCACTACTAAATATTCCACGCTCAACTGTTAGTGGGATTATAACAAAGTGGAAGCGATTGGGAACAACAGCAACAGGCCACGTAAAGTCACAGAGCGGGGTCAGCACATGCTGAAGGTCACAGTGCGCAGAAGTCACCAACTTTCTGCAGAGTCAATAGCTCCAGACTTCCAAACTTCTGTGGCCTTCAGATGAGCTCAAGAACAGTGCGTAGAGAGCTTCATGGAATGGGTTTCCATGGCAGAGCAGCTCATCCAAGCCTTACATCACCAAGTGCAATGCAAAGCGTGGGATGCAGTGGTGTAAAGCACGCCACCACTGGACTCTTAATGCTTCAGCATACCAAGACATTTTGGACAACTTCATGCTCCCAACTTTGTGGGAACAGTTTGGGGACGGCCCCTTCCTGTTCCAACATGACTGCGCTCCAGTGCACAAAGCGTCGGTCCATAAAGACATGGATGAGCGAGTTTGGTGTGGAGGAACTTGACTGGCCTGCACAGAGTCCTGACCTCATCCCGATAGAACACCTTTGGGATGAATTAGAGCGGAGACTGCGAGCCAGGCCTTCTCGTCCAACATCAGTGCCTGACCTCACAAATGCACTTCTAGAAGAATGGTCAAAAATTCCCATAAACACACTCCTAAACCTTGTGGAAAGCCTTCCCAGAAGAGCTGAAGCTGTTAGAGCTGCAAAGGGTGGGACAACTCCATATTAAACCCTACGGATTAAGAATGGGATGGCATTAAAGTTCATGCGCATGTAAAGGCAGCCATCCCAAAACCTTTGGCAATATAGTGTATTTTATTCCAGTTTAGTGCCCAAGGGACTCCCTAACGGAAGTGCAAAAAAGTTCTACTCTAATGGTAATTCCCTAGCTGGTGCTCGGCAGGTTATGCTTTTATTGTCTCCAGGTTGTGGATGATCTGATATGAAAACGCTCCTCTGTGCAAAAGTGGTGGCAGTTCTGCAAGTTACATTCCCTTTAAGACAATTTTGGCAAATGACAGAATTTGTGACTATCCTATGAACAATTATATGTTTTTCTGTTGAAAAGACCAGCGTTTATTTTCTGCAAATATCAAACACCTTTTTAGGGGCTCTGTAGAAAGATCTGCTGGTTCTATCGCATGTTTTGCTGGTGATCAACATGACTAACGTTTGTTCACCAGTCGGACCATTGAAATTTCTCAGCAGGGCTACAAAAATATTCTACTTGACATTCCCAGATGACACAAACACACTAGTTGCACTTTTGAGTCAAACATTTTCTGCTCTTTTTTGATTAGATAGAGTAGATGTAAAGTCGGGGGTGTTAAACCTTCCCATGGCCAAGGCTGACCAAAACAGGGAGGGTCAAATGCACACAGCATGCTCATGGAACCTGCAGAGCCTGAACTGATACAGCTGACACTCCTGAACTCACCACGGACAAAACATGAGCCTCCCACCAACATCCACCTCCCTCCTCACATCTTAACAGGATAGTTCTGTCTCTTTGTCTCTGAATCTCTCTGTGTCTGAGGCAAGTCTTGCTCTTTCTTTGCCTCTTTTGGTGAAGCAGAGATGGACTGGAGGTCTGTAGATGAGGAGGCAGTGGAAACAGGAATGGGAGATAGACTTAAGGTAGGAGTGGACAGAGCGTTTAAGGTCTGAATCTGGGAAGCTGCTGGCTTCTGTGGCAGTGAAGTAGCAGGAGATGGAGTGGATGCAGGAGAAGGTGATGGTGTGCGTGTGTGTGATTGGGCCAGAACAGGCGTTGAGGGCCTGCTTTGGGCTGGGGTGTTGATTGGAGAGCCTAGGGTCCAAGAAGAGCTGGGAGTATGTATGGCAGTTGGGGTTTGACTGGAGACCGGAGAACGTGCCGGATGAGGACCAACGACCTGGACAGTGGCTGGCATCTGGACAGAAGCACGTTGGCTCAGGGTGGAACTCAGAGGTTTACCTGGAGTCTGGGTGGGAAGCGGACTCTGAATGGAGGTTGAGGTTGGAGCTTGTGCAGCTGCCGGGATCTGGATGGGAGTTGGACACCGACCCTGGGATTGGGTTTGGATGGCCACTGGTGTTCTAGATTGGGTGGGGGTCTGAATGGGGGTTTGAATAGGGGTTGGGGTTCGAGTTGGGGTGGGGGTTTGAGAAGGAGTGACGGTGGGTGTTGAGTTGGTTGTGCAGGATAGCAGTGGTGGAGGTGTCTGAGAGGGTTTGACATGGGAAGTCTGAACCAAAGAGGTGCTGGAAGATGAAGTTGGAGAGGTGGAGATGGATTGAGAGGGAGAAGCAGGGCGTAGGCAAGGAGGAGGAGAAGTCGAAGGAGGAGTAGATATTGTAGTACTGGGTTTGGCTCGAACCCCTAGGGTTTGAGGAACCCCTAGACCAGAATATGCAGCCATGAGAGATAAAGGAGGGTTGGTAGAACAAAGGGGGATTTGCTTTGGGGAGGACAAGAAGGGGGCAAGGGATGGCAGAGCAGATCCCGGAGCTGATGTGAGTGGAGGTGTATGTGTCAGCTGAGAGGGCAAGAGTAGGGGTGTGTGTGCGGACATCTGTGCGCCACAGCCTTGTGCCACATTTGAGCTCAAAACACCTGCACTTCCTCCTCTAGCGAGTCCTGATGTTAAAAGGAAGGGTGCCGGCAGCAGGTTTCCTCCGGACGCTTTGCGATGGAGAGGTGGGTGAGGCTGCACACCCACCCAGCTACGGTGGGGAAGAGTCGGCTGGGAGGCGGAGAGCAGTCTGGCCTCCTGGGTAAGCCGACCGATCATTGGGAGGCCCTGGGTGCTCCCTCCTCCAACGTGACGTAGTAAAGCTTCTTTGGCCCCCTGTGGCCCGGAGCTGACACTGCGTCCTTCGATAGATGGCGGTGCAACCACTGAGGAGGGAGGTGGGACTTTATGGACAGGTGACGTTGTGGGCTCTGTGTGGAGGCGGAGACTGTAATGAAGCGTTCTGCTAGCCTGCAGGGGAGCGGACACTGACGAGGCAGGTGTGGGAGGAGTCTTTGCAACTCCGCCTGCCGAAGGAGCCACAGCAGTTGGTCCCATAGTGGAGGGCGAGGGTGAAGGTGTTATGGAGGATGGGACTCCTCGTGGAGGCAGACCGCCCATCACACCGATGAGGGAGCTGAGCGACTGCCGAGGGTGTAGTATGGGTGGACGTGGAGGTGAAAGAGGGCAGGACGAGGGCGACGGCGAGATGGGAAGAAAGATGGCTGCTCCAAGGGCATGTTGTTGTTGTAGCTGTTGTTGCAACTGTTGCTGCTGCTGTTGCTGATGCATCAAAGCAATGGCTACGTTGGTGGTGGCAGCAGCCGTCTGGAGGGGGGCGTGGACCAGCGGTGCCCAGATTACCGGATGAGGTCGGGGTGAGACTGTGCCTCCGGTGCTGCCTCGGTTACCCGCGGCAGTGATGTCCTGCATGGTGGGCATGCTGTCATGCTTCACAATCTGCTGGACCAGAACACTATCACAAGAACCCAGACCGGCACCTCCTGCTCCTCCACCGCGGCTCCCTCCACCCCGTCCCAAACTGCTGCCCGCAACAGATCCTCCCTGTGAGGTCTTGCGCAACAAAATCGAGTTCTTCTTACCTGTGAGAAAGAGGAATTCAGAATAGGGTTAGGAGTGTTCCCTAATACTTAATTTTAATCCAATTGTCTCATTTACTCACTCATGTCTCGTACTGACTTATGGTGTTATTCTGTTATTTTTGTCACTTTTACTGTGATATGAGAACTTTATATTTAGTAAGTAAAGCCTCAATTTATCTCTCTTCAACTACAAAATCAGTTATACATTTAAGTGATGAATTCAAGGGGCAATAACACAAAAAGGGCTAACAACCCAAAGTTACAAAAATCTAGAACAGTACAGACTACAACAGGGAGGGTTTTAAGAAATAGTGAAAGCAAAGAATAGATGAGTTTTCAGGTTTATAAAGGGGCGAAAGCAGCAGGAAGATTTTACCAATGCGATCAAGTCTGTCCGCTGCCACCGTCTCGAAGGCCCGTCTCATCATGGGATGCTCCTCCAGGACCTCATTGAAACTGTCCACACTGAGGGAGTAAAGGCGACAGTACGTATCTGCTCGGACACTAGCTGTCCTCCTGCCACGGGTCAACAGACAGATTTCTGAGTGATGGAGAATGATTAGAGGTTAGAAAGGGATCTATAGGACAATTACACCACTCGACCAAGGGTGCATTTCCTGAAGCCAAATATGGTCACCAGTTTAGTTGTTACCAACACAATTCAGTGGAACTTGCGACCATAGTTGGCTAGCGATGCTTTTGGAAAACACACCCTAGATCAAGCCAGTAAATCCTTAAGATCTGGTACTGCTTAACACTAACCCAGCTATCAGGAAATGTTCTCAGAACTTTGTTAGCTGGGAAAGCTCATTACAAACATCTGACATCGGCCGTAAACTCACCTCCAAAGTACGACCCGTCACTAAGCTTGGTCTCCCTGTTTCCACGAGTAAGTACGCTGACCCGTCCATGCTGGATGAAATACATCTTACGGCCAACGGTTCCCTCACGAATGATGAAGTCATTGGGCTGGAAGACCTCAAACTTCAGCTTTGTGAGCACTGCTGTTACGAAGTTTGGGTCAGCGTTAGCGAAGAGAGGCATGTTAGCCACCAGGCTACGGCAGTTGAAGCTAACAATTTCCTGTTCAGGTCACAGTGCACAAGTAGACATTAGCTAGTTAAAGCTTGTAGAATGCAACAACAAAAACTCACACTTACATGCCAGGAGTTACTAGCACAATAATGCTGG
>CM031958.1:399715-474621 GCA_018749465.1 Paracanthobrama guichenoti
TAGGCCAAAATGTCACACCTGTAGTACAGTGGGGGAAGTCTGATTGAATGGGTTTGAGTTCCACACATGAGGGGTTTCAGTCACATGGTCAAGGAATGGAGCCAGTGAATAAAAGAGACAGAGCAACAGTTACACCTTTTATCTCTCTTCTTGGGAGCCTTCTCTTTGGCTCTTTCTCTCTTTGTCTCTCCCCCTTCTCTCTTTCTATCCTCAGGTAACATTCCATGCTGGGATAATGATTAATGGTATATGTTTTTATCATCTCATACATTTATTTTGCCAATTCATTTTAAATTATGAACCATAGCCTAGATTTTGTCATTAAATTCTTTCAATTACAAATTCATGTGCCAACTAGTTTTGATTTGGTATTGACTTCAAAGTCTTACCTCTTGCTCTTGCTGATAACGTTTCTTTAGTCATTCGCAACCCCTGCAGCCAGAACCACTGTAGGCGCGTCCACCCTATAAGACAATGCTCTGCAGACATTCAGGATGGCTATATCGACTGTTCACTCTTCTTTTGCAAAAGAATAAGCCATTTTATTAAATTTTACAAGATTTGTCTTTACTTATTTCAGAAGTTGAAAATTGCTGCAACATGTGCTGCTGACGAGTTCCCTTTCAGTCGGTCACGTTCGGACGTACATCGGAACTCGACCGACGAATTGGATCTGTTTTCAGAGAGACCAATCTGCTTCCGAGTGTTTCTAAGCGAGCCAATATCGCTTATGCGGTATAAATCACGAAGTGGAATACCGCATCCTCGCTTTCTTACTTCCGAGCGAAGACTCTGTTGTTGCTTTAATGCCGGGTTCCCTCTCTGAGGAAGTGTTTTCTGGCGCGCTGGAAAGGATCGCTCGACTCCGGTGTGGGTGTGGCGACGCGACCCAGCTGGGTGGTCGCCTTCGAGGATCAGCTGTTCTCAGCCTGCCTGGGGCCTCCTCTGAGTGCTCACGAGCTTGCTTGTACCTTGAACTGCTGTGAGTCAAAGGACCATCTCCCCTGTGTGCTTCAGCACTATTGAAAGATTTTCTTTCCTCTCTAAAGAGAAACAAGCTGCGGTTTGACCCCTGCATCTCCAAGATATCATTCAAACCGTGTGTTTCTGGATGCAGTAAGCTTCCTGTCCCAGTTGGGATTGTCACGCGTCGTTTGCCTCACGTGTTTGGGCGTTTCAGCACGCTGGAGGCAGCTTTTTGTGAATGACTCGTATTCCCACTGCGGAACATGACCATTACAAATCCCTTACGGTCACAAGCACGACACCCTGCAAGGGTAGAGTCCTACTACTAAGACTTCGATCTAGTGGTCTCTCTGGCTGCAAGGCAGAGGGCTGCTACTTTGGCAGATGCCTTTGGTGGAGACCTGAGGAGTAATCTGTAGGAGGGCACCCTGACGGGACACCAAGCTCCCCTCGGGACCCTCCCCCCTCCGGCTGCTGGTGGAGCTTCCAAAGGAGCGTCCTGGTCCCTCCCATGTGGGACCAGCCGTTGCTTTGGAGCTCCGGCCGAGAACAGGATGTCGATTGCTGCCTCGAGGACCAGGCTAATGGACTCTGGAGATGAAGACTGACTGCGCTGCCCCCCCTTACGAGGTGTGGTGGCGTTGCCTCGAGCCTGATCCAGAGCTCACGACCATGTGCACCGGGCCGGCCGCAGGTGGTCGCCTCGAAGTGAACCCTCCACCGTGTCCCGGAGCCCTCGCTGGAGGAATATTAGTTTCACCGGGCGGCCCGTGCTGGTTCTCCAGCGCCCGCCCCGGTTCCATTCTTCCCGGAGTGCATCAGGAACTCGCAGCGAGTCGTAGCTGGCGCCCCTTCAGCCCCAGACATCGATCGACTGGTTCCTCACGTCCTCACTACCTCTACGATGGCGGCGCGGCTAAGGAATACGTGTGGGGATCCTCTCAGCCGAACGGCCTGGTTGCGGCGCGGCTGTGTCTCAAGACCGTCACCCATCGGGCGGGTAACCACCACTCCCCTCCGGCATGTAAGTGCCTCCGTCTGCGCTGTGAGCAAAACTATACAGCCTGCGGAGAGGCAGCGTTAAGCTTTGCATGCCATGGCACTCCACTGCAGGTTTTACCAAGCCAAAGCGCTCATGAAACTTAATGAGGTAGATTCTGACTCCAGGCGTTATGTAGAATCAAGACGGCGGCGCAAGATTCTCGCCACTCAGGGAGCGCATTTAAAGTCACTCAGCATGGGTTCCTGCTGGGCGATGTCCACCTTGAGTGGTCCAGGAACGCCCACCTGTGGCTGAGCCTGGCGAACATCGTGATACCGACATGGTGCGGTTCCTCCAACGCCCCTGTCTGCCAGGCGGCTCTCTTGGCCGGCGCCATCCAGAGCTTCGCCCAGCAGTTCTCGGCGGCCTGGGTTTAGCAGACGGAGGCGATCAAAAATATCCCAGTTCTCGACGACCTGCTGCTGCCTCCACCTAGTCGCTCGGCCGCAGCGCTCCGCCTGCTCTAGTGCCGCCGAGAAACGCGTCCCCCCTACGTCCGCCTCCGCCCCTGCGCCAAGCCCCTCACCCGGGCAGCAGGGCGCCGGACGGGCAGGGGCGCCAACTCCCGCTCAGAGCTTCGCTTCAGCCTGCCGGCTTAAGCGACAGCGCTGCGCCCCGAGACGGGGCGGCAGCGCCCAGGGACGAGAGGACTGGCCGGACGGGAGGCGGTGTCCACAAGACTCTCCCCAACCCGGAGGAGGGCCAGAGGGTCTACACTACCACACAAATAATGCCTGCCGCTGGTTTCCTCCGGAGACTAGCACGGTACCCACATTTCACTAAGAGAGCAGTTCCTCCCTCCCCTGGCTCCAGGAGGCCCAGAGCGGAGCAGTGCGACGGCTTCCGGACTCGTGCCACTCCGCCTCCCTCGCTTTTCGCCAAGCGGATTTCTTATAGCCGATACATGAAGTCAGGGTTCCACAGCCCTTACTTCATTGTGCCCAGAAAGGGGTGGAGTTGAGACCAATCTTGAGCCTGCCATGGTGTCCTGGAATCGGGCCCTGCACAAGCTCCCGCTCAGAATGTTGACGCCCAAGGCGCATTTTCGAATGCATCCGGTCCCCAAGATTGGTTTGCAGCGATCGACCTGAAGAGACGCGTGCTTTCACGTCCCCATTCTCCCGAGACACAGACCGCGTTCCTACGCTGCGTTGAGAGAGAGGGCATATCAGTACAAAGTCTGCCTGCCGGGCTGTCCTGTCGCCCCCATGTCTTCCACGAAAGTCACGCAGACAGCCATTGTTCCGCTCAGAGAAGCGCGGCGTTTTGGATTCTCAACTACCTCAACGACTGGCTCATGCTCGTGGCCCCAGTCCAGAGAGAGAGCGGCTGTGCGAACACAGGACCTGGTGCTCCGTCACCTCAGCCTGTTATTGGGCCTTGGGTCGTAACCGCGAGAAGAGCAAACACTGTCCCACACAGAGGATCTCTTATCTCGGTATGGAGCTGGATTTCGAGTCCAATCGAACTGCGCGCGCCTCACAGAGGAAGCGAAGTTCGATCAGTGCTGAACCGCTTGAATACGTTCAAAGGCAGGACAAGCCCGGTCCCACTGAAGTTCTTTCAGAGGCTCCTGGGACATATGGCATCTGCAGCCACGGTGCGCTGCTCGGATTGCTACATATGAGACCGGCTTCAGCACTGGCTTCACGGCCGAGTCCCGAGATGGTGTGGCAGAAGCGGCAAGTACCGGTCTCTGTGCCCTTACTGCGCCAAACCTTCAGCCGTGGGCGGACTCCCTTCGCTTTCTGGTGGAGTGCCTAGTGAACAGGTGTCCAGGCATGCTGTGGTCTTCACGGATGCCTCATCCTGCTTTTCACATACAAAGGGCATGCAGTTTGGGTCTGTGGACAGGGCCCCAACTGCATTGGCATATCAATTGCCTAGAGCTACTGGCAGTACTCTGGCGGTGTTCTTCCCCCCTGAGATCAGGCTGGATCCACCCCAGAGACTGCCATATGTTGTACTACCTGATAGGCTAGTCCTTATGCGTAATTTGCCACCTCTCCCTCCGTTGAGGCACGTGGCACCCACAGCGTTCCGTTCCCAAACGGGCACGCTTTCCCAGCGTTATCCAATAGTCACTCTGAGTGGGTCTTGCAGGAACAGCAGTGACTGTCCTTCCCTGCCTGGAGCCTGACTTCCTCTCCAATGAAGGAATGGTCCATTGAGCTCGCCAGGCGCTGGAAGGGCCAGCATCCTGGCGTTTTTGGTAGGATCCCAATTAGTCGGTCCAGTCTCCGACGCACGTCAACGTGACTGAAAGGGGAACGCCTCGTTACGTATGTAACCTCGTTCCCTGAAGGAGGGAACGGAGACGCGACGCCCCGTCGCCAGGTGCTGTGCTTCAGCCAGCGAGCCACTTGCTTCGCCTCAGTTGGCTTGAAGCGAGGATGCGTATTCCACTTCGTATTTATACCCGCAGATAGCGAGCGGAGGCGTGGACCGCATGCCAATCGATATTGGCTTTCGTTTAGAAACACTCCGAAGCAGATTGGTCTCTGAAAACAGATCCCAATTGCCGGGCCGTTCCGGCGCAGACGTCTCGCTCCACTCCTTCAGGGGAACGAGGGTTACATACGTAACCGAGATGTTTAATGTCTTAAACTGCTGAAAACTGTTAAACTCAAACTGTTACCAGGCTGGTAAATAGTGTTTCACTATTGCGCGGATAATAATATCCGCTGCAGAGTTGATAGTTACGGCCCGTTCAAATGAATGCTGGGCGAGTCATTTGCACGGCGTAAAATAAACTCTTTCAAAATTCCCCTATGTAGTAATTCATAAATTAATTTGAGCTAAATAGACCTTTTTCCCTTATACAGAGTCCCTTACATATATATGGTGGAGAATGATGTGGCCAGTTAAACCTGAATTGGTAGCATATCAAGCAAGATAAAAAGTTATTTATCTTTTATTTGTGCAGATGAGAGATCAGGATCCCTAGACACGTGTGCGTGTGTGCGTGTGTGTGTGTGTGTGTGTGGTGTAACAGTGACATGAGCAGCGTGCACTGCGCGGCCCGTTTGAATGAGTGCACTGCTGAATGAATGCAGAGAAAGCCAACCTGAGTCTGCCTCACTATTCTAAGACTCCAGTAAATTAAAGATCTGAGATTTCACACTATATGATACAGTAACAATTGAGCTTGTTCCTCAATTTCTAGAATGCCTTGTTTATAGCTGAATTGATGCCATTTCGTGTTCCAATGTCATTCAAAAGCTATACATATATCACTCAGCCAGAGAGAGCTGAACAAATGAACTGCATAAATTTAAATTCCTGCAAGGACGAATAATCTCCTCACAGCGATTAGATGAGTGTGTCATTTCTTAAGGCCTTATATTTATTTATAGCTATTAATTGAGTGTGTGTTCCACTGCAATTCAAAGCTATATCCTCTTGTGTTAAAAAAGTTAAAACTTGCCTGTTTGTAAACACATCTTGTATAACACTGCGTGTCTCAGTGTGATTTGAAATCAAGTAAAGCTGACATTGAAAGAATCAACAGTAGGGGCGTAACGATACAAGTGTCACTTATTCAATATAAAATCGCTTATACTGAACTCACGATACGATATGGATCACAATATTTTAAGCCAAAATAAAGAGGTTTTTTTTTACTATTATTAAAGTATTATTATTATTATTATTATTATTATTATTGTATTATTATTATTGTATTATTATTGCATTATTATCAGGACCGCAAATATTCCCCCATTGCATTATTATACACTATATTCAACATTATATATAGTCGTTTAATGTAATAATGTCACTGAAACTCTGTAAACTATTTTTCTTCTCACACATTACTCACGCTTTCAATGCAGGCAGCATTCTCTCCGGTGCTCACTATGTCCCTACGCTCTCGCTATTAATGCACTATACATATAAGAATAAACCATCTAAAATGCTTTGAATAATCATACTACTAAAACTAAATGTGCGTATGCGTCAGATGATCAAAGAATCAATCACAGTTCTAATCGCCAGAAAAAGTGTGTCAAAATGACCGCTCTCAAACTGTAAATGTTTAGCTCATCCAAGAATTACTCACGCTCATGTTGTTTTCACGCATCACGCACTCCATTTGAACGTCTATGTTTACTACAGTTGTGGTAAATCTGTTCATTTTAAGCCGTCGTTCGTGTCTCTTCAGAAGACTTGGATTAGGATTAGACCACTACGATTAGCCTTTATGACATTTTTGGATCTTGTAAAAGTTTGAGTATAAATAGAGGGACAGAAATCCCTCAGGTTTCATAAAGAATATCTACATTTGTGTTTGGAAGTTAAACTAAAAACGACTTGATGGTGAGTACATGATGACAAAATGTACATTTGTAGCACATTTGTAAATTTGTGTTTGTGTGAATTATTCCATATAAATAGGCTTACTACAGCAAGTTGAGCCTTGGATGAAACAACTCTGTATCGCATAAATCATATCGTTTCCATCATCGATACATATCAGCACATTTTTATATTGTAATATATTTTGTTTAACGATATATCGTTACAATGTTGTTTTATATGCGCAGAGAGATCCACTGAGATCACTATTGTTCCATCTACAGCGCCAAACTTTAGCTTGCTTTAAGTTAATATCACTCTTAACAAACTGAGTGTTAAGCCTCACGTTGTAAAACCACCTACAAGTGGTGTTTCTTATTTTATTTTCAGTTTTCCCGACATGTCACGTAATACGCTCGGTTGCACGTGCAAGTCTGTTATTTGTTAAGTGTGAAAAGCGCCGACATTTCATTTCATTCTGTGGCACCCCGACTGAGCCTGGTTTCTCCCAAGGTTTTTTTCTCCATTCTGACCCTGAAGGAGTTTTGGTTCCTTGCCACCGTTGCCTCTGGCTTTTGGCTTGCTCAGTTGGGGACTCCTAAATCTCATCTATATTACCGATCTGCCCGCATTGACACTATATGATACTTGAAATTAGCTGGATAACATCACCGTTTCACCAGAACGGCTGTACAAATTCTGTTGCATTATTTTCCTGTTAACAATGTGAAGCTGCTTTGAAACAATTGGACTTGTTAAAAGCGCTATATAAATAAAGGTGATTTGATTTTGATTTAATATTCTCAACTGTATACAAACTGTTTGCAATTCACATGTTTGCTACTAGCGTTTGTTTGGGCACCATAGTCACGACTGTGGCACGGAAGTCTTAACCAGCGCTTCCAGGTGAATTCTGAACTGCGCATGCACAGTGCATCGAAGCCACATTGTAAACAAACCTTACGGTGGCTACTGGCTAAGCTAATCGAAGTGGTTGTTTACATTAAACCTATATGCTGAAGCCTTTAGCAATAGTTACGGTTATCATCAGTATTAACATAAGTGGGTGTATACAGTGTCTGTTTGAGCAACGTTAAAGTGATTTAACCATTTAAACACAACTTTATCGTACACCTATTGGTCTTTCTTTTCACTTCTTCGTATATTATTTTACTTTATATGTTACTTGAAAGGAAAATATTGGTTTACAATTATTAATTACGTTACCTGCATTTTACATGAAAAGGAAAATACTGGTTTACAATTATTAATTGTCCAGTTTGAATTTAACAAAGTAAAAAAATTTTTTTTTTTAATTATTTGGAATTTTGTTTCTCAAAAGTCACTTCAAATGATTTTTAGATTTATTTTCACTATTTTGAAATTTCTTAATTTTCAGAATTTCTACATTTCTCATTTAAATCTAATTAGAAATCTAATTGGAAACTTTGAACTTTGAAAGTTTAAATAAGCCACCAACATTTTACCTATTACCAAAGTAGTAGACTCACACTTATTCATTATTTTATTGCGTCATTTCTTCCTGTTGTGGTTATACACTTAGCCACTCTATTTTATTTATTCATTTATCTCTTTATTTAATTCCATTTTTCTTATTTTATCCATTATTATTTCCCTACACATGTATACTTAATTTAGCTAAGCATCCCCTCGCTTCAAATATGGCAGAACTATCACTGCCGCCACTAAAGATTGCGTTGTAAATAATCTTCCTCATCAGTTTCATCTCCTCAGCATGCCAGATAGCCTAGAAGAACTCGATTTTGCAACAGAAACTATTGACTCTTTTTCCAGCACTTTAGACACAGCTGCTCCTTGCGCTTAAAGAAGATTAAAGAAAACAGTCCAACGCCGTGGTACAACGAGCACACCCGAGCCCTTAAAACAGCAGCCAGGAAAATGGAGCGCAGCTGGAAGAAAACAAAACTGGAGGTTTTTCGCATTTTCGTACGGCCGTAAAAACTGCTAGATCTGCTTATTTCTCGACTCTCTTAGAAGAGAACAAACACAACCCTAGGTATTTATTTGATACAGTGGCTAAGTTAACCAAAAATAAAGCTTCTACTTCTGATGGCTGTAAACAGCACAGCAGTAATGACTTTATGAACTTCTTTACGTGTAAGATTGATAAGATTAGGAAGAAAATTATAACCATGCAGCCGTCTACTACAATATCACATCAGACAGAGCATTGTAGTGTCACTGAGAAAAAATTACACTCATTCACTGCTATAGGAGAGGAAGATAAGATGTCTTAAGCTGTCTATTATTAAACCACTTATTTAAAAAAACACAACTTGATCCTACAGAATTAGTCAATTAATCTCAAGTCTACCCGTGAAACTACACCAACTCTCAGACACAGTTGCAACAGTGATACAGTATATTTTAAGTGCGAGAATCTGTCTTCCTTATTTTCAACTATGATAGGAGCCTCAATGGTGCTGCTACTGATACTTGTGACCTGGAAGAGGAAGTCTATATGGCAAAGATTATCCATTAATAGGCCTATTGTCCATATTGCTTGGAATTGAGATTACAATAGAGTTGACATCTGTTCAGTTGTTTCCCTAAATTCTTATGGTTGTGTTGTTCTAAAACCCAATATTTTGGGTCAAGCAGACTCGTAAACACACACACACACACACACCTTGTGTACAAAAAAAAGAAAAGAAAAAAAAAGTGTGTAACAAATAGATTAACACTACAGGAGGACTAAGATGACTTGGTCACTTACTGCTTTCCAGCACTGGAGTAAAACTCTGTTTCCTTTGTGAAAGAGAATCGGACTTCAGCTGGCAGAGCAAGAGGAGAGTCATAATCGATAACTTGGGGTGTGCTCTCAGCATACACACGCCACCTGGGAGTAGAATATTCAACTGAATTTAATTCTACTGAATTAATTTTAATTGAATGCAGAGATTTCACTGTCACACGTGACTTTAGCCTGCTGCCCACAAACCTGAATAACTTTTGTTGCTCTTCGAGCTGCCTCATCCTGTATCTTTGGGCTATTATGTTGGTGTCCTGGAACACAAGTGAAGCTGAAATGGAAACATCAATTCAATCTAAAAGGCTTTATGTTTGCAAACTAAAAAAAAAAAAAAAAAAAAAAAAAGGATTTTGTATATATCATTACTTGATCATAGGACCCTCCTTGAACTGTCACCTTATCGTGGTGGAGGGGTTTGAGTACCCGAATGACCCTGGGAGCTATGTTGTCTGGGGCTATATGCCCCTGGTAGGATCTCCCAAGGCAAACAGGTCCTTGGTGACAGGCCAGACTAAGAGCAGTTCACAAACCCAATATGAGTCTAATTAAAACCAGGACTTTTATGGCGCAGCCGGGGCCCCACCCTGGAGCCAGGCCCGGGTTTGGGGCTCGTATGCCAGCGCCTGGTGTTCGGGCCTACCCCATGGGTACCCTAATGAGCAACGTGGGGCCACCCTCCTGTGGGCTCACCACCTGCAGGAGGGATCATATGGGGCCGGTGCGTAGTGGATTGGGCGACAGTCGAAGGCTAGGCCTGAGCGGGAGGTTGAGAGGTACCGGCTAGAGATAGTCGGGCTCACTTCCACGCACAGCTTGGGCTCTGGAACCACACTTCTTGAGAGAGGCTGGACTCTCTACCACTCTGGAGTTGCCCATGGTGAGAGGCGGCGGGCTGGAGTGGGTTTGCTTATAGCCCCCCAGCTCAGCTGCCATGTGTTGGAGTTCAACCCGGTGAATGAGAGGGTCGCTTCCCTGCGCCTTCGGGTAGGGGATAGGTCTCTCACTGTTGTATGTGCCTACGGGCCAAACGGCAGTGCGGAGTACCCGGCCCTAATGGGGTCTCTGGGAGGGGTGCTGGAAAGTGCTCCAACTGGAGACTCCATTGTTCTACTGGGGGACTTCAACGCACACGTGGGCAGTGACAGTGATACCTGGAGGGGCATGATTGGGAGGAACGGCCCCCCTGATCTGAACCCGAGCGGTGTTCTGTTATTGGATTTGTATTCTGTCATGGCTTATCCATAACAAACACCATGTTCAAGCATAAGGGTGTCCATCAGTGCACGTGGCACCAGGACACCCTAGACCAGAGGTCGATGATCGACTTTGTGGTCGTCTCATCTGACCTTCGGCCGTATGTCTTGGACACTCGGGTAAAGAGAGGGGCGGAGCTGTCAACTGATCACCACCTGGTGGTGAGTTGGATCCGATGGCGGGGGAGGAAGCTAGACAGACTCGGGAGACCCAAACGTACTGTGAGGGTCTGTTGGGAACGTTTGGCCGAGCCCCCTGTCAGAGAGATCTTCAACTCCCACCTCTGACGGAGCTTCGACCGGATCCCGAGGGAGTCTGGAGATATTGAGTCTGAGTGGACCATGTTCTCCACCTCCCTTGTCGACGCGGCTGCTCGGAGCTGTGGCCTGTAAGGTCTCCGGTGCCTGTCAAGGCGGAAATCCCCGAACCTGGTGGTGGACACTAGAAGTAAGGGATGCCGCCAAGCTGAAGAAGGAGTCCTATCGGGCCTGGTTGGCTTGTGGGACTCCTGAGGCAGCTGACGGGTACAGGCAGACCAAGCGGAGTGCAGCCCGGGTAGTTGTGGAGGCAAAAAAAAAAGGAAAAATTATCGGGCCTGGGAGGAGTTTGGTGAGGCCATGGAGAAAGACTATCTGTTGGCCTCGAAGAGATTCTGGCAAACCGCTCGCGCCTCAGGAGGAAGCAGTGCCCTACCAACACCGTTTACAGTGGAAATGGGCAGCTGTTGACCTCAACTGGGGATATCATTGGACGGTGGAAGGAATACTTCGAGGATCTTCTCAATCCCACCAACACATCTTCCATTGAGGAAGCAGTGGCTGAGGGCTCAGAGGTGGATTCATCCATCACCTGGGCTGAAGTCATCGAGGTAGTTAAAAAGCTCCTCGGTGGCAAGGCACCAGGAGTTGATGAGATCCGCCCCGCCCGAGTACCTCAAGTCTCTGGATGTTGTGGGGCTGTTTTGGCTGACACGCCTCTGCAACATCGCGTGGCGGTTGGGGACAGTGCCTCTGGACTGGCAGACCGTGGTGGTGGTCCCTCTTTTGAAGAAGGGGGACCGGAGAGCGTGTTCCAACTACAGGGGGGAATCACACTTCTCAGCCTCCCCGGGAAAGTCTATGCCAGGGTACTGGAGAGGAGAATTCGGCCGATAGTGGAACCTCGGATTCAGGAGGAGCAGTGTGGTTTTTGTCCTGGTCGTGGAACACTGGACCAGCTCTATAACCTTTCCAGGGTGCTGGAGGGTTCATGGGAGTTTGCCCAACCAATCCACATGTGTTTTGTGGATTTGGAGAAGGCATTCGTGTCCCTCGTGGCATCCTGTGGAGGGTGCTCTGGGAGTACGGGGTCCGGGGCCTCTTGCTTAGGGCTGTTTGGTCCCTCTACGACCGGAGCAGGAGCTTGGTCCGCATTGCTGGCAGCAAGTCCGACTTGTTCCCAGTGCATGTTGGACTCCGGCGGGGCTGCCCTTTGTCACCGGTTCTGTTCATAATTTTTATGGACAGAATTTCTAGGCGCAGCCAAGGGCTGGAGAGTGTCCGGTTTGGGAACCACATGATTTCGTCGCTGCTTTTTGCGGATGACATTGTCATGTTGGCCTCCTCAGACCAGGACCTTCAGCATGCACTGGGGCGGTTTGCAGCCGAGTGTGAAGCGGCCGGGATGAGAATCAGCACCTCCAAATCCGAGGCCATGGTTCTCAGTCGGAAAAGGGTGGCTTGCCCACTTCAGGTTGGTGGAGAGTTTCTGCCTCAGGTGGAGGAGTTCAGGTATCTTGGGGTCTTGTTCACGAGTGACGGAAGGATGGAACGGGAGATTGACAGACGGATCGGTGCAGCTTCTGCAGTAATGCGGTCGATGTACCAGTCTGTCGTGGTAAAGAAGGAGCTGAGCTGTAAGGCGAAGCTCTCGATTTACCGGTCAATCTACGTTCCTACTCTCACCTATGGTCATGAGCTGTGGGTCATGACCGAAAGGACAAGATCCCGGATACAGGCGGCCGAAATGAGCTTTCTCTGCAGGGTTGCTGGGCGCTCCCTTAGAGATAGGGTGAGAAGCTCAGTTACTCGGGAGGAGCTCAGAGTAGAGCCGTTGCTCCTCCACATCGAGAGGAGCCAGTTGAGGTGGCTCGGGCATCTATTTCGGATGCCTCCTGGACGCCTTCCCAGGGAGGTGTTCTGGGCATGTCCCACTGGGAGGAGACCCCGGGGAAGACCTAGGACACACTGGAGGGATTATGTCTTCTGGCTGGCCTGGGAACACCTCGGGGTTCCCCCGGAAGAGCTGGAGGAAGTGGCTAGGGAGAGGGAAGTCTGGGCATCTCTGTTTAGACTGTTGCCCCCGTGACCCGGCCCCGGATAAGCAGAAGATGATGGATGGATGGATGGATGGATGGATGGATGGATGGATGGATGGATGGCTGGAGCATAGGACGATGACTTGTCATCCATGTCATTTTTTTTATTATAGACTTTAATTTTATTACAAATGTACTTTATCTAAAATGGCTAATTGTGGCAATAACCTACAGATAAGTCAAAGTCTTAGATACAAAAAAAAGAAATTAAGAAAACACATGAATGACAACTACATATACATATACACGTATACTGTATATGCAAGCCATCACTCAATGAACATCACAACAAATATAGGCTAACAGTATAATAGATGCCATCTCTAGTCCTGACCCATGCCGGCATTATACCTTATTTGAGCTTGATCATGTGAAGACACAAATGTTTGCTTAAAGGAATTCTTCTGCAACAAACAAAAGTGTGTGTGTGTGTGTGTGTGTGTGTATGTATATATATATATATATATATATATAAAAAAAATAAATGTGAATTTTGGCTATGATCTGAAATGGTGCCTACCTTTAGCAGATCTTAAAACAAGCTCCTCATCAAGCCAGCAGAAGCACGGAAACAAAATCTCGTCACCTTCTGGCGTGTTGATCAAGATCTTATCACAGAACCACTGGTTATAAAGAAGACCCATAAACGGCTTGGAGTAGAGCTTGACAGATATGAGCTCTCCCAGGGATGCCTTACAGTGCATCTTAAATTCATGCACCTACACAGACATTTGGGAATATATTTTAAAATAAATACAAATGCACATTTATTTTCATTACTACGAACAACTTTATTTATTTATTTTTTATATTTTCCATTAAAAGGATTCTGACTGATGTTTTCTGGATCAAAACTCCTTACTGATGGTTTAACTGGGTGCACTTACTGATCCTTGACAAAACCCCTTAAAGCGATTTAGATTCTGCTCTTCACTCTCAGCCTCAGTACCACGCAGCTGGATGTAGATATGGTTAGTGGTGCCTGACAAGAGCCTCTTTCCAGTGTATGCCGTAACTGTGTAGATCACCATGGCTGTTCTGTAAAATAGAGAGAGTGAGTGAATGAGTGGAAGACAGAGCAATTCTCACCTCTAACTTTTACTGCTGTAAGAATTGCAACAACTGTTGTTACTAGATTTGATTGTAAAGAGAAATGGAAATTACCACAAGTTTTTGCAAAAACAAGGACCTTGTTCCTTTCAGAATGACCTGAACAAGAAGAGCCAAGACTCAAGCATTTTATAGCTTTCTTGTAATGTATTCATTGTCGTCACTGTCATGACACCCAATCTAAAAATGAATACCTTCCTTCTTCCAAATGAACTTCAAACTTTTATGATTGGTTTTGTTGACACTCTGAACTTTCCTTGAATCCTTGAATTCTACTCTGTTCTTTTTTTATTATATTGTTATGATGGATTTTCACACCTACATTATTTTACCTAAGATAACTTATCACTTGCACTATCAACCTCCTGACTGAAGACAGGGCTGGGGCTTTCAGTGTGTTTTTTTTGTTTTGTTTTTTGTTTTTAAGAATACTAAGACTCTTAAATTGGTAAACATGACAAACTTGGAGGGGAGACGTGTTTAAAAAGACAACTGGAAGGAGGTGGACCAGACAGATATCCAAGAATACCCTAGTGAAAAATAAATATATTAAAATGTATTTGAAATGCATTTATTTTATGTTAAATATGCTACAAATACATTTATATTTATGTACTTAATATAAATACCCTGTTATTGTACTAACATTTTATACTTAAAGTGCTAAATTGGAACAAGAAATTATTTAATAAATTATTTAATACACATTAGTTATCCATAAATAGTGCTGAGGTCTAACTAAAGATATACTTAAGTATATTTGATTGTGCTAAAGTGGAACTATTGCAAGTATACTTAAGGTGTACTTTAAATATCTTGCATTTAAACTATACAGTGATCATACTATCCTTGAGAATAGTGATATGTCAGTAAATATATTAATGGGTTTGTAGTATAGTTAGTATGAAATAAATGTAGGCCTATTTTGGCATAGTTTTATTCACTAGGGCAGACTCTGCCATGGCTCTGACATGTTTTCTCAGTGTCACGCACATAACTCTGAAAATCTTAAGAACGTCCAAAGTAACCAAAACTCATAATCACGAGTTGTGCTGATATTCATGTGCATTTTAACTCATAAATATATACTTTCTGACATGACTTGAAAACACCATAACTGCCAAAGCTAAATCTTGACCCCCATTGGCCTGCCCCAACATCCAAGGTTGACACAACAAAATTTGATTCGGCTGTACAGACGCTCTGGAGAAAATGGTGATGTCATCAGCTCATTTCAATTATCATATAGCGACAATGTGGGGAGTTCAGTAATATAGTTGATATAGTTAAATTAGTTTAGTAATTAAATTGATTTGGATATTTAGTTGAAAATTTAGTGTCCCCAACTGAGCGAGCCAAGCCAAAGGCGACAGTGGCAAGGAACCAAAACTCCTTCAGGTGGCATAATGGAGAAAAATAAACCTTGGGAGAAACCAGGCTCAGTCAGGTACCAGTTCTCCTCTGGCCAATGAACAAACAGTGTATGATTATAATTCTGGTCTTGACAGAGCAGCCATCGAGTGTTAGACAGTGTTCTAGGTTACTACTTGTGGAATTTTTTTGTCCAATAATTAAAAATGAATTTTTTTCTGAATTAAGTTGCAGGAAATTACTAGACATCCAATGTTTTATATCAGCTATGCATTCCGTTAATCTTGTGAATTGGTAAGTTTCGTCAGGGCGTGAAGAAATATAGAGCTGAGTATCGTCAGCATAACAGTGAAAACTAATGCCATGCTTCCTAATATCTCCCAGTGGTAGCATGTACAGGGTGAAGAGCAACAGTCCTAGCACTGAGCCCTGCGGTACTCCATACTGAACTTGCGATCGGTGTGACATCTCTTCATTTACTGCTACAAACTGATAACGGTCAGATAAGTATGATTTAAGCCATGCCAATGCAGTTCCACTAATGCCAACATAATTTTCGAGTCTATTCAAAAGAATGTTGTGGTCGATAGTATCGAATGCAGCGCTAACATCGAGTAACACTAATAGAGAGATACAACCACGATCGGATGATAAGAGTAAATCATTTGTAACTCTGATGAGAGCAGTCTCAGTACTATGATACGGTCTAAATCCTGACAGGAAATCCTCACAGATACCATTTCTTTCTAAAAAGGAGCATAATTGTGAAGATACTGCCTTTTCCAGTATTTTTGACAGGAAGGGTAGATTTGAGATCGGCCTGTAATTGACTAATTCTGTAGGATCAAGTTGAGGTTTTTTAATAAGTGGTTTGATAATAGCCAACTTAAAAGTTTTCGGTACATATCCTAATGACAAAGATGAGTTAATGATATTAAGAAGAGGATCTATGACCTCTGCTAGCATCTCTTTTAATAGCCTAGTCGGTATAGGGTCGAGCATACATGTTGTTGATTTAGATGATTTAATGAGTTTAGCCAATTCTTCCTCTCCTATAGCAGTGAATGAGTGTGTGTGTGTGTGTGTGTGTCTTCCTCTCCTATAGCAGTGAATGAGTGTGTGTGTGTGTGTGTGTGTCTTCCTCTCCTATAGCAGTGAATGAATGTCATTTTTTCTCAGTGACACAACAATGCTCTGTCTGATGTGATACTGTAGTAGACAGCTGCATGGTTATAATTTTCTTCCTAATATTATCGATCTTACACGTAAAGAAGTTCATAAAGTCATTACTGCTGTGCTGTTTACAACCATCAGAAGTAGAAGCTTTATTTTTGGTTAACTTAGCCACTGTATCAAATAAATACCTAGGGTTGTGTTTGTTTTCTTCTAAGAGAGTCGAGAAATAAGCAGATGTAGCAGTTTTTACGGCCTTTCTGTATGCGATCATGCTCTCTTTCCATGAATTACGAAAAATCTCTAATTTTGTTTTCTTCCAGCTGTGCTCCATTTTCCTGGCTGCTTTTTTAAGGGCCTGGGTGTGCTCGTTGTACCACGGCGTTGGACTATTTTCTTTATGAAAAGCATTGAAGGATCTGCATTCTTGCTTATTCTTGTGCAAATTAAACATAAATAGGCAGATGTGCTACATGAACTTTTTGTAGTACATTACAGACAATTGTATTTATTGTGAATTTACTAATACTTTGCATTGTAAACACATAACCAGTGACAGTGACACAGAAATGCAAAAATGTACAGTTCAAACATAGTTAAATACACATGTGCAGGTCTCTGGACACAAACCTTCAGATCTTCTGGCAACAGCAACCTCAGTGCCAGGTTTTACACTACAATTATGAGTTGCACACCTTTAGTTAAACATTTTCAAGTTGTTGTTGTCTTCCAGAGAACAGGTAGACAGGAGAGTCTTATGGCCATGGTTTACTCATTAATGTTGTACAAGAGCTCTGATGACACGTCTTAGTCCTCTAAACGTGTCATCATAACTCTTGTACAACATTAATGAGTAAACCATGGCCATGACCATGTTCCACATAATAAAGAAAGTCATACAGGTTTGGAAAGACACAAGGTTGAGTAAATGATGACAGAACTGTCATTTATTGATGAACTGTCCCTTTACTGATAAACCTGTTAATCTTTTAATATGGTGGTAAATCTCTTTGAATGTGCACACTGTGTCAGTACACCAGCCAAAGTGCTCTAGACTCTAACACTTCAGTGTTTGAGTATCAAATCAGAACATGTCATCACAAAGAACCTTCTGTTGCAAAATATGATCATACATAATAACACCTTTGAATTCTTATTTCAATCTTGATACTGCCATTTACCTGAGCTGACATGATTTATTACCCATCATACTGTAGGATTATTAGCTATTAGAATGGTTTGCTCGCTTAAGCAGTGGGTCCATCATAACAAGCACAAAGAACACTGCAAATACTAACAATAAAGACAAATAATAATTAAAGCTGCGAGCAGCGATGACGGTCCCAAGCCGGTGGCACCACCACCCCGGTGGCTTCAGGGCAACTGTGCACAACAGGCAATATGCATTTAAACAGGAGAGTATTTTACACATTTACCACAGAAGCTGGTGCTACGATGACCACAAGCCACACCCATGATGTCATTTAAATATAGATTAATTTTAATGTCATAGGATATAATAGGTCACTTTTTAAATCTGTGCAAAGCTATGTTTTGCAGCTCACAATTTTGTAAGTCCAGAAGGTCAGTATTTAATTCAAGGTATTTGTTTTTGTTTTTACTTACTTTTCACACTAAAGTAATAGTTAATTGTGATATCCTATGATATGAAAGGGTTAAATTATCCCCATGCATTTCCTATGAGGAGTTTATAAAAACTCATGAAGCATACTCCACCGCCTTTGGATTTACCGGCCTCGGCTGTTCTGTCCATCCGAAAAACAGAGAAGTTCTCCGACGGTGTCACAGCTGTGTCCGGGACCGCGGGCGTGAGCCATGTTTCGGACAAACAAAAGATGTTACAGTCTCTCATGTCCCATTGAAAACTTATCCTGGCTCTAAGATCGTCCATCTTATTCTCCAAGGATTGAACATTTGCTAGAAGAATGCTCGGGAGAGGAGGGCTGAATGCCCTTTTCCTCAGTCTGTTGCGGATACCAGCGCATTTCCCACGGTGTTTCTTGATTCTTCGCCGCCGACTCGTCTGGCCATTGTTCAACTCGGCGTTCCGAAGAATCTCAGATGGCCACAGAGGATCGGCGAAAGTGTCCTGAAACAGTCCAGTGTAGAGGTAACCAATGTCCAAAAGAGTTTTGCTGTCATAGCAGATCAGTGCAGTTGATAAGTTTGTAAAAATTGAGAGTAAAAGAAAGTAAAATAGTAAATAAAAGCACAGTCTTTGTGGAGCGACCTGAACGGCGACCGAACAGGGCGGCGCCATTTTGTTGAATCTCAGTGATTTCAGCGCTGACGGGATATCTGCCCTAAAAAAGACCTTTGGGCACACCTTAGGGTTTGTTGACGGTGGATACCTTTTGAACATATGCTGCGTCACTGCAGAGAAAATCAATCCAAACCCAGCTTTCAGAACCGAGGTGCCAGCGAGAGCCAACGCTGCATAAGTGATTAATTCTGTCATTCATGTCTTCACATCGAAATTAAAGGCACTGCCAGACAAAGAAATGCAGCGTCCAACTGTACTGAAGAACAACCTCAATGACCTGATCTGCATGAACATCGTAAGTGACGACCAAAACTTCATACTTGACATCTTTATGCAGGCCATATGAGAAGTTGACCAGGATCCCATGCAGAGAATACTAATTTTTCTCTCCAAGTTTGGACAAAAACAAACCGTCCCGCTTGAACTAGCGTCTTTGGTGAGCAGGCAAGGAGTGGAGAGCTTAACATGCCACGCGGCATGTACCCTGTCTGGGAAGGACCCCCAGCTAGATCTCATGTGGTCACGCTACGGGCTCCAAACAGTTGTCAAGTCACCTTTATTTATATAGCGCTTTTAACAAGTCCAATTATTTCAAAGCAGCTTCACAGTGTTAACAGGAAAATAATGCAACAGGATTTGTACAGCCGTTCTGGTGAAACGGTGATGTTATCCAGCTAATTTCAAGTATCATATAGTATCAATGCGGGCAGATCGGTAATATGGATTAAATTTAGGTGTCCCCAACTGAGCAAGCCAAAAGCCAGAGGCAACGGTGGCAAGGAACCAAAACTCCTTCAGGGCCAGAATGGAGAAAAAAACCTTGGGAGAAACCAGGCTTAGTCGGGGTGCCAGTTCTCCTCTGGCCGACGAACAAACAGTGTATGATTATAATTCTGGCAACATTGCAGGTCTTAAGTCATATTAGGTAAATAGATATTCGTAAGATTATTTGAAAGATTGGAGTAAATCACGCCGGAGACGGGTTTAATGAGGATGTCATGACGATGCGGCAATTGTGGGCCACAGGGAGAACCTGTACACCACCACCGGCGTCCCAGAGGCTGCAAACTTCCAGTCAAACTTGGATTGGCACCCCATGACTGTTGACAACAGCATTCTTGACATATTCAGCGGTCCCCATCGATATTCTAAAATCACATTTTTGCAGCTTTATGCAAACACACCCCATGTCTACATGCCGGTCACCAAACACCCAGTGACCAGGGTGATTGCCACCTGCGGGGTTCACAATAAGAGTCATTTGAAAATGATTCTTCAAAGGGCCCACAGCTATATCAAATACATGGATGACCTGGCCAGGAAATCACAGTGCCGAACCCATGCAAGGATTGAGGCAGTTTTCCTGATAAAGGAACACATCCCAGTATGTCTAGAGGGAAGGGACTTTTTTAACCCACCAGCTCTTCACCTACTGCTGGCGCAGACGCCAATGGACCTCCCTTTCAAGGACAATTCCCAAGGGTTGGGCCTGCGACACGTGGTGAAACCTGTTGCCACATACCTGACTAGCACCCTTGAAGGGCTGTTAAGGAATTCACACAGCAAAGGGGGGTACAAGAACAGCTGGATGGCTTTCCAGATGGAGCTTGCCCTTGAGGAGCTGTTCTTTGGAAGGCTGTTCTATCCTCCATCTAGGCCTTACGCCATCAGCCTCGGGACCCTCTCCACAGATCCAAACAGCCTTATGAAAAGAAGAGGTTTCCTGGGACTGTCCCCTGTGGGTAGTGCCCGCGTCGGGGAGTCTCCTCCACCGATCAACATCTGGATCAGTGACACAATACAAAGGCTGAGAATAGAATGGATATTTCCCTTCACTGACATGCTTGAGGCTGGACCGGCTATCATCGGAGAGGCACTCTTGCAGGTCATCCTGTCTGACCTGTATGACATAGCCTGAAAGGTGACGCTCCTCCTCTGCTGTCGAAGTTGGTCAGGTGCCGGACAGTCGAACAGCTGTGCCGGGACCTTTCAGAGAGGAAAGGCTTTGACTATCCTATGACCTTTGGAAAGGCACTGGAAATGGCAAGGGCGGCAGGACATGATGTTGACTCCTGTCTGGAGTTAGGTACCAAGGAATTAAAGTTCTTCCCTTACTTTCTGGGATGAACAAAGACATCCCAAAGCAAGATGGAATCGGAAAAATTACATTGAGCTACACAAATCAACTGAGGCACCATCAACTGCGGCAGAGGCGGCTGCACTTCTTGGAGATGTATGCGCAGAGATAGAAAAGCGGGGCCTGTGCTACTCCAGCAACCTCCAGAGGTAAAAGGATTCCCTGGATGGAACCGGTAATAAAACGAGTCCCAAAGAACCTGGAGCGAGTGAAGAAAATAAACACCCTCACCCTGGTCAGTTGCGCAGGGCTGATACAAAATGGCAATTTTGTATCATTCGCATATTTAAGATCACTACTTCAAGATGTGACCCTGAGCCAGAGCCAACTGCAAAAAGTAAACATAATGTCTCTGTTAATTCTTGTCCACTCACCCACCCTCAACTGGCTGCACCAGTCCATTCCCCACAAGTTGGCCCCACGGCAGCCAGCAAAGCCCAAAGCCACCTCCAAAGTGGGCACCATCTCCCCAGCTATCTGAACAAGAGGAGCAGGAAGAAGTGGAAATGGAGCAGGTCATTGAAAGAGTCAAGACAAAGACTGTGCCAGCCAACTTCAAAACAAAGTGGTCGGATGAAGAACTTCAGTTGGTTATGGCTAACCCAGGTCTGAGCCATGCACAAGCCTACCAGGCTTACGTCAAGGCATGTGAGGAGCAAGGGAGGCCTGCAAGAACAATCCGGGCATTTCGGAGCAAGAGACAACGACTCTCTTAAGTGTTTACTTTTTTGAAAATTAAAATACTTTTCCTTTTCTCTGCAATTCACTAATGTGAGTCTTTTCTATTTACAGTTCAGCCAGGAGACACTCAACTGATACTGCTGTGATGTGGAACTCCTGTTTGGATGCACATCTCTCTACTCTCTAAGTGTGACTCTCAAATTTTTGCCTTTTCAACTATTACCCTAACCCTAACCCTACCCTAACCTTAACCGGCCCATTCTATCTGCTGAGGGAGTTTTCTGCGGTCGTCGCGACCGCTGTTTACATTCCACCACAGGCAGACACAGAGCTGGCTTTATCTGGCCTTCATGATGTTGCCAGCGGCGTCATAAACAAACACCCCGATGCTGCTTTCATCGTCACGGGCGATTTCAACAAAGCAAACCTAAAGAAAGTCTTGCCAAACTTTCACCAGCACGTCTCCTGTCATACACGAGGAGCAAACACGCTGGATCATTGCTACTCTCCATTTAAGAACGCCTATAAAGTGCGGTCACTTCCAGCTTTTGGCAAATCGGATCATGCCGCCATTTTCCTCACACCTGAATACAAACAAAGGCTCGTTCAGGAACCCCCGGTGAGGTGGGAAGTTAAGCGTTGGTCACCCCACTCAGAGACCGCGCTACAAGCAGCTCTGGATGATGTTGACTGGGACATGTTCCGGGCGAGTTCAGCTGACGTAAACGAATTCACGGATGTGGCGCTTTGCTTCATCAACATGCTTACAGAGCAAGCCATGCAAACAATAACAATAACGTCCTTCTCAAATCAGAAACCGTGGGTAGACAATTCAATCCGTGCTGCAGTGAACACACGCACTGCCGCTTACAACGCTGGTCTCCTATCGGGGAACATGACTGAATACAGATCGTCCTGCTATGCTCTCAGACGCACAGTTAAAGCAGCAAAGCTCCGTTATAAGGATCGCGTGGAGTTTCATTTCCAACTCAACGACTCGCGACGCATGTGGCAGGGTCTGAGGTCCATCTGCTCTTTTGGATCTAAATCCTCTGCAGAGGTGAGCGCTGATCCATCGCTTGTGAATGAGTTAAACTCTTTCTACGCTCGCTTTGACTGTAACCACAGCAACGCGACTCCGCCAAGTGGCGTGTCAGAGGGAATTACTCAGAGCAGCAACAATCACGTGATCTCTGTCTCGGAGGATGAAGTTCGGAGAGCACTCAAGCGTGTGGACGTCAGGAAAGCTGCTGGGCCAGATGGTATTTCAGGCTGTGTTCTGCGGTCCTGTGCTGATCAGCTCGCCGGGTTGTTTACATCTATCTTTAATGAGTCCCTCGCTACATCTGTGGTCCCCACCTCCTTCAAAAAATCCACCATCATCCCTGTCCCTAAGAACAGTAAACCCTCTTGCCTAAATGACTATCGTCCAGTGGCTCTCACATCTATAGTCATGAAGGTCTTTGAAAGACTCATTAAAAATACCATTTGCGCCTTCATTCCTGACACTTTGGACCCTCTTCAGTTTGCCTATCGTCCCAATAGATCGACTGAAGATGCCATCTCTCATGTCCTCCACTCCTCCCTCACTCACATCGACAGCAAAAGTGGGAACTACGTAAGGCTGCTATTTATTGACTATAGCTCAGCCTTTAACACCATAGTTCCCATTAAGCTAACCGCCAAACTCCTGGATCTCGGCCTGAATCCTTCTCTCTGCCACTGGATTGAGGACTTCCTCACTGGCAGGCCTCAGGTGGTGAGAATAGGCCAGTCCACCTCCTCCTCCATCACCCTGAGTGTGGGAGCTCCACAGGGCTGTGTCCTGAGTCCCCTGCTCTACTCGCTCTACACACATGACTGTTTGTCCACACACAGCTTCACCTCTATCATCAAATTTGCTGATGATACTGTTGTCCTGGGCCTCATTTCCAACAACAATGAGACGGCATACTTGGACGAGGTGGAGCATCTAACATCATGGTGCCAGGACAACTGTCTCTCTCTGAATGTTGGCAAGACCAAAGAAATGATTGTGGACTTCAGGAAGAGACAGCAACGGACATACTCCCCCCTCATGATCAGCGGGTCACCAGTAGAGAGAGTGAGCAGCTTCAAGTACCTGGGTGTAAACATCTCCGAGGACCTGACCTGGACTGCTCACATTCAGACACCAAAAAGCCAGGTAAAGACTGTACCACCTGCGCCAGCTGAGGAAATTCAGGGTTTCACCAGCTATCCTGAAAACTTTCTATTTAGGGGCGATAGAAAGTGTATTAACTCAGTGCATCACAGCGGGGTATGGGAACAGCACCAGTCATGACTGCAAAGCTCTGCAAAGAGTCGTGCGCTTATCCGAGCGTATCTCAGCAGGACGTCTACACCAAACGCTGCAAAGGCAGAGCTACTAAAATCATCAAGGACTCTAATCACTCTGCAAACCCTCATTTCACGCTGCTGCCATCTGGTAAGCGCTTCCGAAGCCTGATGGCCAAAACTGAGAGACTCAGGAGGAGCTTCTTCCCCCAGGCCATCAGACTCCTGAACTCAGTCACTTAACATCACGTGACTTCACTTCAGGATAAACATCGATACACTGACATTGCACTGCACTTTCTGTTCTGTTCTCGTTGTTACTGTGTAACAACCTGTTATAAACCTGTTTGCACATTATACTTCTTTATACATTTGTTAACCACATATTTATAAGTCTACAGTTTACTCACTGCACAGTTTCACTTCACTTATTTTATTCCACTTCTTTATTTTTATTTTTTTACTTTTTCTTCTACTTGACTTGATTATTTATAATTCTACAGATATATATAGTACTTTTTTATTCTATTTCTATTATAATTTCCTCCTTGTGTTTTTAACTGTGAATTTGCACTGTCCATGGAGCGGACCTGTTTACATTTCACTGCCAGTTGTATATTCTGTATATAACTGTGTATGTGACAAATAAAACTCTTGAATCTTGAATCTTGAGGTAGGTGTTTCTTCAGGGAGTGACAATGAGTTTGAAGGTTAACACCGACGACCTTGGTCAACAACAAGTAATGAAGGGAAGCCTTGAGTGCGGTGATTTCCCTCAGCTCAATGATGATGCCATTGATGTCATAGGCATAGTTGATGGAATCCTTTGAACTGTCCACCGCAGTAGGGAAAATCCCCGCAGTAGGGGATGTGGACATCCTCGTCCCTCAGGAAATCTTCCACGTCCGCATGGCTGTAGAATGCGTCAAGCAGATTTTTTGTATTTTCTACATCTGCGTAATGGTGCCTATCCCCATAGAGAAATGCAAGTTCCTCTTCAGTGTGTTCACCATCAATGAGGTTGCACTCTCCCATGATAAAGGTTGGTCAATCAAAAGTACAGGAACCTATAGAAATACCAAAAAACTCAGATCAGTAGTGTTGATAATTTGGATAAAGCAGACAAAATACCAATGGCGGGTCAGACATACTGGAAAGAATCATAATGAGAATTGAAGACAAAGATTACCTGAAGAGCACAAATGCACAGTAAACTTCCACGTCCGTTTTCGTGTATGAAAAGTAAGAATTAACTTCAAAAGTGGTTGAAATTTGGAAAAAATAACCAGTTTCAGGAAAGTCAAAGTCCAGTGAAAAGTTACAAAATTAGGACTGAAACGCTGGGAAAAATAGCCGTAAGTGCAAAAGAACCAGGAAAAGCAATGACTATTTCTCCAAAATGTGTGAAACATGCAAAAAGAACCTGAATCAGGACCGAAAAAGCAGATATGTTGAGAATGGCCTAGTATCTCCAGAACTTCATGGAAGTCAGATACCAATAACATGGTATATAATAAGTGGCTTACTACAATGAAAATTCTCTCTCTAAGAGTCCACAATCATGCATGATTTGCTTACACTTTATTTAAATTAGCATATTTTACTTTAACATTATGTTTTTTGTTTGGCAGCCGTATGCTGCCAGTCATTTTACCCTTTTTTAAGATTTTTTTACAGTGAAGGTGTTTGATCATAATAATGCAGGAAATACCTGTAAAATAACAGTGTTTTTTTCGGCTCATTTAATTTAGGATATTTTACAGACACTGAAAGTGAAACAATCAACACAATCAATCTTTCAAAGTTGATTCTTTTAAAGAATGGAAAGGTTAGTGTTTGATTTTGTGCAGTTTGGACATGCAATCAAGTATTTGTTTTTATTTTATTTTATTTTATTTTATTTTATTTTATTTTATTTTATTTTATTTTATTATTTTATTTTATTTTATTTTATTTTAATTACTTCCAAGATTTATTTTGACATATAAAAAATATTATGGACTTAAAAAAAAAAAACATGAATATTGCTTTTATATAACTTTAATAAGTAAGGTAACAACAGTGACCCATAAATGGAACATTTAAATAAATGCACAAAAATATATATATTTTTTAATATTTATCTGTATTCATAAAGTCAAAGGGAAATCTAATAATGTGGTCTAAGTATAAATGTAAGAAAAATAAATACATTTTAAAGCATCTTGTCACACCAAAAGTGGCCATTTCTGTAGAATGACCATTATATGTTTACATTTATGCATTTGGCAGACTCTTTTATCCAAAGCGACTTACATTGCATTCAAGATACATTTTTACATTTTGTCAGTTCTTGCTTTCCCTGGGAATCGAACCCATGACGTTGGTGTTGCTAGCGCCACACTCTTATTGTTTGAGCTACAGGAAAGTATGTTTGTCATACTGTACACTCGTCTGTGGTTTTGGGAGATATTTTGTGATTTTTGGAAGCGATACGCTTTATTATATATAAACACATGTCAGGCCTATGCTACATCAAAGGGTTCACTCAATATGTCAATCGAAAAAAAAAGAAAAAAATTCTATTTTACTAAAAACTCCCCTGCTCCGATGTGCGTTCTGGGTGGGTTCTTGGAGACAATCTTTAGAAAGTTTTTGCCGATCGATCGACGTGTGAGGATTTTTGGCCACGTGAGAAATAATGGCTACATTGTGTCAATGATGACACCTTTACGAGGTACAGTAAATGTTTAAACTATTGAGAAAATCGGGTGCTCATACGTGACCATCGTCCCAACACCTCATGAAAAGGGTGTTAGGGTGTATATATATCTATAATTTTTTATTATTATTATTATTATTATTATTATTATTGATTATTATTTTTATTATTATTAGGCCACTAAATCCCTAAATAACAGTTTAAAATATTAATGATTATTAATGAATCATTTGAAATTGTCATAATATTTCACAGTATTACTGTTTTTTATCAAATAAATGCAGCCTTGGTGAGCAGAAGATACTTCTTTTAAAAACATTAAAGAATCTTACTGACCCCAAACTTTTGAACGGTAGTGTGTGTGTGTGTGTGTGTGTGTGTGTATATATTTTTTATTATTTATATATTTTTTATATTTATATTATTTATTTCACTAATTCCATTCAAAAAGTGAAACTTGTATATTATATTCATTCATTACACACAGACTGATATATTTAAAATGTTTATTTCTTTTAATTTTGATGATTATAACTGACAACTAAGGAAAATCCCAAATTCAGTATCTCAGAAAATTTGAATATTGTGAAAAGGTTGAATATTGAAGACAGCTGGTGCCACACTCTGATCAGCTGATGAACTCAAAACACCTGCAAAGGCCTTTAAATGGTCTCTCAGTCTAGTTCTGTAGGCTACACAATCATGGGGAAGACCGCTGACCGGACAGCTGTCCAAAAGACGACCATTGACACCTTGCACAAGGAGGGCAAGTCACAAAAGGTCATTGCAAAAGAGGCTGGCTGTTCACAGAGCTCTGTGTCCAAGCATATTACTAGAGAGGCGAAGGGAAGGAAAAGATGTGGTAGAAAAAAAAGTGTACAAGCAATAGGGATAACCGCACCCTGGAGAGGATTGTGAAATAAAACCCATTCAAAAATGTGGGGGAGATTCGCAAAGAGTGGACTGCAGCTGGAGTCAGTGCTTCAAGAACCACTACACACAGACGTATGCAAGACATGGGTTTCAGCTGTCACATTCCTTGAGTCAAGCCACTCTTGAACAACAGACAGCGTCAGAAGCGTCTCACCTGGGCTAAAGACAGAAAGGACTGGACCGCTGCTGAGTGCTCCAAAGTTATGTTCTCTGATGAAAGTAAATCAGGGTCCCAGAGTCTGGAGGAAGAGAGGAGAGGCACACAATCCACGTTGCTTGAGGTCCCGTGTAAAGTTTCCACAGTCAGTGATGGTTTGGGGTGCCATGTCATCTGCTGGTGTTGGTCCACTAGGTTTTCTGAGGTCCAAGGTCAACGCAGCCGTATACCAGGAAGTTTTAGAGCACTTCATGCTTCCTGCTGCTGACCAACTTTATGGAGATGCAGATTTCATTTTCCAACAGGCCTTGGCACCTGCACACAGTGCCAAAGCAACCAGTACCTGGTTTAAGGACCATGGTATCCCTGTTCTTAATTGGCCAGCAAACTCACCTGACCTTAACCCTATAGAAAATCTATGGGCTATTGTGAAGAGGAAGATGCGATATGCCAGACCCAACAATGCAGAAGAGCTGAAGGCCACTATCAGAGCAACCTGGGCTCTCATAACACCTGAGCAGTGCCACAGACTGATCGACTCCATGCCACGCCACATTGCTGCAGTAATTCAGGCAAAAGGAGCCCCAGTTAAGTATTGAGTGCTGTACATGCTCATACTTTTCATGCTCATACTTTTCAGTTGGCCAAGATTTCTAAAAATCCTTTCTTTGTGTTTCATTCTAAACTCTATTGGAGTAAGGCAACACGTGTCAGGACCCACTCATCGCCTTAATCATACTCTAGACCTAATATTGTCACAAGGAATAAATGTTGATACCGTTGAAATTCTGCAGCAGAGCGACAACATCTCAGATCATAACCTAATATCATGTATACTTAATTTAGCTAAGGCTGCAAAGCCATCCCCTCGCTTCAAATATGGCAGAACTATCATTGCCGCCACTAAAGATTGCTTTGTAAATAATCTTCCTCATCAGTTTCATATCCTCAGCATCCCAGATAGCCTAGAGGAACTCAATTTTGCAACAGAAACTATTGACTCTCTTTTTTCCAGTACTTTAGACACAGTTGCTCCCTGGCGCTTAAAGAAGATTAAAGAAAATAGTCCAACGCCGTGGTACAACGAGCACACCTGGGCCCTTAAAAAGGCAGCCAGGAAAATGGAGCGCAGCTGGAAGAAAACAAAACTAGAGGTTTTTCGTAATTCATGGAAAGAGAGCATGATCGCATACAGAAAGGCCGTAAAAACTGCTAGATCTGCTTATTTCTCGACTCTCTTAGAAGAAAACAAACACAACCCTAGGTATTTATTTGATACAGTGGCTAAGTTAACCAAAAATAAAGCTTCTACTTCTGATGGTTGTAAACAGCACAGCAGTAATGACTTTATGAACTTCTTTACGTGTAAGATCAATAATATTAGGAAGAAAATTATAACCATGTAGCCGTCTACTACAGTATCACATCAGACAGAGCATTGTTGTGTCACTGAGAAAAAATTACATTCATTCACTGCTATAGGAGAGGAAGAATTGGCTAAACTCGTTAAATCATCTAAATCAACAACATGTATGCTCGACCCTATACCAACTAGGCTATTAAAAGAGATGCTACCAGAGGTCATAGATCCTCTTCTTAATATCATTAACTCATCTTTGTCATTAGGATATGTATCGAAAACTTTTATGTTGGCTATTATCAAACCACTTATTAAAAAACCTCAACTTGATCCTACAGAATTAGTCAATTACAGGCCGATCTCAAATCTACCCTTTCTGTCAAAAATACTGGAAAAGGCAGTGTCTTCACAATTATGTTCCTTTTTAGAAAGAAATGGTATCTGTGAGGATTTCCAATCAGGATTTAGACTGTATCATAGTACTGAGACTGCTCTCATCAGAGTTACAAATGATTTACTCTTATCATCCGATTGTGGTTGTATCTCTCTATTAGTGTTACTCGATCTTAGCGCTGCATTCGATACTATCAATTACAACATTATTTTGAATAGACTCGAAAATGATGTTGGCATTAGTGGAACTGCATTGGCATGGTTTAAATCATACTTATCTGACCGTTATCAGTTTATAGCAGTAAATGAAGAGATGTCACACCGATCACAAGTTCAGTATGGAGTACCGCAGGGCTCAGTGCTAGGACCGTTGCTCTTCGCCCTGTACATGCTACCACTGGGAGATATTATTAGGAAGCATGGCATTAGTTTTCACTGTTATGCTGACGATACTCAGCTCTATATTTCTTCACGCCCTGACCAATTCACAAGATTAACGGAATGCATAGCTGATATAAAACATTGGATGTCTAGTAATTTCCTGCAACTTAATTCTGAAAAAAATGAATTTTTAATTATTGGACAAAAAAACTCTGCAAGTAGTAACCTAGAATACTGTCTAACACTCGATGGCTGCTCTGTCAAGTCCTCGTCGTCAGTTAGGAACCTGGGTGTGCTCTTTGATACCAATCTTTCATTTGAAAGCCATGTTTCTAACATCTGTAAAACTGCATTCTACCATCTTAAAAATATATCTAAATTACGGCACATCCTTTCAATTCAAAATGCTGAACAGTTAATTCATGCATTCATGACCTCAAGGCTAGATTACTGTAATGCTTTACTGGGTGGTTGCCCTGCTCGCTTAATAAACAAACTCAAGCTGGTCCAAAATGCAGCAGCTCGAGCTCTTACTAGTAGTACTTGAGCAAACTCTTAACGCATTATACTCCATCACGTCTATTGCGGTCTCAAAACTCTGGCCAGTTGATAATACCTAGAATATCAAAATCAACTGCAGGCGGTCGATCCTTTTCCTATTTAGCGCCTAAACTTTGGAACAGTCTTCCTAGCATTGTTCGGAAAGCAGACACACTCTGTCAGTTTAAATCTAGACTAAAAACGCATCTCTTTACTATGGCTTACACATAAAACATTATCAATTTCTATTACTCAAATCAGTAAATGATTGTTAGGCTGCATTAACTAGGTCAGCCGGAACCGGGAACACTTCCCATAACACCTGATGTACTCGTTACATCATAAGAAGAATGGCATCTACGCTAATGTTAGTCTCTCTGTTTATCCCGAGGTTTACTGCAGTCAGCCGGATCTGGGCCGTATCCAGATCAGATGGTGGACCTGCGCCTGGACATGATCAATGCATCCCTGAAATGTCTGCAGAGAGCGTGTCAAATAAACTCCCCCCGTAAATGCCGCATCGACACGACATCCTCATTAAACCCATCTTCGGCGTGACGACTCCAATCTTTCGAATAATCTTACGAATATCTATTTACCTAATATGAATTAAGACCTGCTATGTTGCCAGAATTGTAATCATATACTGTTTGTTCGTCGGCCAGAGGAGAACTGGCACCCTGACTGAGCCTGGTTTCTCCCAAGGTTTTTTTTCTCCATTCTGACCCTGAAGGAGTTTTGGTTCCTTGCCACTGTTGCCTCTGGCTTTTGGCTTGCTCAGTTGGGGACACCTAAATCTCATCTATATTCCCGATCTGCTCGCATTGACGCTATATGATACTTGAAATTAGCTGGATAACATCACCGTTTCACCAGAACGGCTGTACAAATTCTGTTGCATTATTTTCCTGTTAACAATGTGAAGCTGCTTTGAAACAATTAGACTTGTTAAAATCTGAAAATACAGCTTTGTCCCCGTTATGATTGCATCACAGGACCGGATACCAGTCATTTGTCAAGAGATCTCTTATTTATTATTTTTGTATGTCAGACATAGTAGAGACATTGAAAAGTTATCGTTTCATGCCAGCTGTATATTTCTCCATTCCTCCATTCCCTTTACCCTCTCCATCCTCCATTCTCCCTCTGTCTCTCTCCCTCTACATCGTTGTTGTCGTCTCCTTCTCCACTGTTGTCTCCTTCTCACCCCTCTGATCCTCCTCTGATCTGGGCAGTACACTCGATTTGGATGTTATATAGAGGAACTCACTAGGAAGAGATTTCCTTAGAAGGTAGAGAAACATGCGTCCTATGTTTAAAATAGAGTGTATACTTCATGCTTACACATGTTCTTCCCATATTAGAATTCTGTACATCAGTTGACAATACATCATAGAATGAATACATCAGCTAAAAATATAAGCTATGTATGCATCAGTGATACATGTATGCACATTCCTGCATGTACACACATTCTTGTATGGCCAAAATTATCTCATCCCATGTCTCTCCTTGGGACACATGTACAGACACAGCCTGACTTTACAAAATACATTATACAAATAATTATGAAAATAATAAATAATAATAAAAAATAACATTAAACAATGAAATTTTTCACTCCCTCCTCTGGAACTACGGCAGTCAGTTCCACACCGTCACCCCGCCAGTGACCATCTAGTGAAGCAATAGTGAGGAAAAGGAAAGGCAGACAAAAGAAAGAAAAACAAAATAACGAACAAAACAAATAACCCCGACCCATGATATGTCCCCGTATACTATGTGTAATTTAACATCTATGTGTATGCATTTAAAAATGTACCCCAGTCATCTGAGAAAGGAAAAATGAATGAATCTTCACCAGTGCTTGGACTCGTTCAGTACCTGAACTCAAAATAACAAACTAACATAAAGGTTGATGTTAAAAAGATCCTATCCCTTGGGGTTGTGAATCAGTAAGCAGGTGTTGATTGTTTGTGAGTAGTGTTTAAAATCCCCTATTTCACTCTGTATTATCATTCTCTGTTTTATCTAGGTTTTATATAGTCTCAATGCATGTCTTGAAACATGTCTCTTCATTATTAATTAATTTAGAAAATTCAACTCAGTTGTTTTTGTATCTAATATCATTGCTTTGTTTAAGCTTGCTTAGCAGTTCCCTGTCATCTAGGCAGTGTAAATCTTACAACACAAATAATCATTCACAAAAAAAGTTTAACTTTCAAATTAGAATGATTCCAACAATCTAAAAAGTTATGCTAAGATCTTGCTAAGATTTTCTTTAGTTTAAATGCTGAATTCACTTAACCTTTGCTATCCAGAACTTCTCTTAAAGCAGCAAAAGCAGTCTTCATCTTTAAACACCACCATGTCTTGGAATTATCCAGCCATGTCTTAATGATCTGCAGGAGTGAAACCTGTGATAGACATATTAGTTAAATATCACATTTTCAGAGATTCACCATTATTCTGAATCCGAAACTTCTATACAATTTTTGCACATAAAGCAACCAACTTCATGTTCCTGATATAAATTAAAAGTTTTTGTTATGATCTCCACAGGAATTAATTACAATCCCTCATGGTCTCAGCTGGTTCTTGAAAGCCCATTCCCTTAGCTCTTTATAAATGATCTCCTTTCATCAGGGTGTCTTCCCCTGGCATAGTTACATTAAGTTACAGACACTTACCACAATGACAAACAAGCCGTCCAAGGAATGCGGTTGCTGGTGATCTGACATGGAGGAGCTCACATTTCTAGGGCAGACTGCTGTAACTTCCCACATCTCTCCCTCAATGATGCTGTTGGCCTTACAAGCATCTGCTCACTCTCATACACATCTCCCAATTCACACCTCCCTTCAGAAGATGCCCAGTGGCGGCGGTAAAATCTCTGTCTTAGGTTGTCCTCTGTTTGGCCAAAGAGGATCTTACCTGTCATTGAGAAATCACCTCATGCCCACTGGTAACCACTCTTTCCATTATGAAACCTTTGACAGGTATTTTATCCAACAGAATCAGGAAGTGCATTCAAGAGCCATCAGAACCATTTGGAATGCCTAATAGGTTCAAAACATGGAGACAGATTAATAACACCACTATTAATCACTAAAATCAATTAGTTATTACAACCATCCATTCAGTGCAATGTTCTAATTCATCTATAACTGGAACCATCAGCCCTGTACATGGTGAAAACAAAGATGAGACAAAGAAGTTACTGGTCATAAAGTAACTAATCCAAAATGATCACTTCTATCATTTAAGATCTGTATTTATTTAAAAGACTTCTTTAAAGTAATTGAATTTCACTTGAAGCATTTAACTACCATTTGCCCTGTATTATTTCTTTTAACATCTCTGTGTCTATGATTTCCAACTGAGACACTGGTCTTTACCATAAATAACTTATCACTCATGACACAGGCTCAAATAGCAGCATTTAACTGACTTTGAATGAGAGAGAGACCACTGAGGCAAAGTCCAGAATGCCCCAGGACTGGTAACTCTGCATTTTCATAAACTTTTAACATAGTTTCATTCTACTATTTATTATTTAGTTATTTTTGACTTGCTTAACCAGAAATTGCATGTTTTCAAATGAACATCTTAGTTTATGTTTGTCTTTTGTCTTTTTCTTTTTTTTTTAAATTTTATATATATATTAACACCAGACATTTCTTTCACTTAATCTCATCTAGAAATGTATCTTGCAGGCGCTTTCTTTGTTTGCAGCCATTTTGCAAATTTTTTATTTTCAGTTGAAGTCAGATCAGATCAGATCCTCCCCAAATATTGAACAGCTTTACTGTCAAAATCAGAAGGCCCACGATTCTAGCTACTATATTCATAAAAGGGCGCCTTTATACTTCAGCGCACTTCCCCACACTTCTTCTAAGTGCGGCTCTTTTGCTTTAGAGTTTGTTTTAACCTGCCAATTCTTGTAGACTCGCCACATTCCACCACCTCACAGTCACAACGAGCTAATTGCTAAATCAGATACGGCTTATTCTTCCGAAAATTTGACTAAATGGTCTTTTGCACAAAAGATCCACTTTTACCCAGCTTCATTCAAATATTTTTTAAGTCCTCTGATCAGAACAACTTAAATAATTTGCATCAAATTAAATTACTTAAAATGTAACTATGTCTGACAAATACTCATTGGCAACACAACTGGTATTTTTAAAATAACACAGTTCTTTTTAGCAGTTTCAGTCACTCTCAACACTATATATATATATATATATATATATATCTCATCAGGCAGACTTAGAATTTTTAAGAAAAAGAAAATGTCTTACCTAATTAATTAATTGAGACAAATGTCTGAAATGCAGATCCTGTTCGTGACACCAAATGTTGATCTGAAAATACAGCTTTGTCCCCGTTATGATTGAATCACAGGACCGGATACCAGTCATTTGTCAAGAGATCTCTTATTTATTATTTTTGTATGTCAGACATAGTAGAGACATTGAAAAGTTATCGTTTCATGCCAGCTGTATATTTCTCCATTCCTCCATTCCCTTTACCCTCTCCATCCTCCATTCTCCCTCTGTCTCTCTCCCTCTACATCGCTGTTGTCGTCTCCTTCTCCGCTGTTGTCTCCTTCTCACCCCTCTGATCCTCCTCTGATCTGGGCAGTACACTCGATTTGGATGTTATATAGAGGAACTCACTAGGAAGAGATTTCCTTAGAAGGTAGAGAAACATGCGTCCTATGTTTTAAATAGAGCGTATACTTCATGCTTACACATGTTCTTCCCATATTGGAATTCTGTACATCAGTTGACAATACATCATAGAATGAATACATCAGCTAAAAATATAAGCTATGTATGCATCAGTGATACATGTATGCACATTCCTGCATGTACACACATTCTTGTATGGCCAAAATTATCTCATCCCATGTCTCTCCTTGGGACACATATACAGACACAGCCTGACTTTACAAAATACATTATACAAATAATTATGAAAATAATAATAATAATAAAAAAATAACATTAAACAATGACATTTTTATCTTCAATAAATAAAGGTGATTTGATTTGATTTTGATTTGATTTGACTGAGGAAGCAGTCCCATACAGCGTCAGCACACCACGCAGAGTTCCGTTTCCGCTCCTTCCAAAAGTGGAGAAAGAGCTAAAGCATATGCTGAGCCTCAAGATCATTGAGGAAGTTACAGAGTCGACAGACTGGTGTGCCCCAATGGTGCCCGCTCCAAAACGCAACAAGGATGAGGTCAGAGTGTGTGTGGATTTAAAATTCTTGAACAAGGGAGTGAAGTGCGAACGTTACATTTTGCCCACACTGGATGACATAACACCTAAGCTGGCAGGAGCCAAGGTTTTCTCCACCCTGAATGCCTCTAGCGGGTTCTGGCAAATTCCATTGGACCCCAGCTGCCAAAGATTGACAACCTTTATTACCCCAATGGGCCGGTTTTGTTTCAAACGTCTGCCATTTGGCATTACATCAGCGCCTGAGATTTTCCAGCGGCTGATGACTGACTTGCTCAAAGACCTGGAAGGGACTGTCATTGTAATGGATGATATCCTGGTTTACGGATCAACAAAAGAGGAGCATGACTGCCATCTCGACGTGGTGTTGCGGACGGTTAAGGCGTCCGGTCTCAAGCTCAACAGGGCCAAGTGTCACTTTAGAAAGTCTGAACTGCAGTTCTTTGGACACATTATTAGCACAGATGGTGTGAAGCCTGATGAGAGCAAAGTGGAGGCTATTGCTTAGATTTCCTGCCCCTCCAACGTGGAGCAGCTGCGGCAGGTGCTCGGACTGGTTAACTATGTTGGAAAATTCCAGCCAGGCCTGTCTACAGTGTTGCATCCACTCACTAACCTGCTCAAGAAAGAGACTTTGTGGACTTGGGGTGAGCCTCAGGAGCAAACATTTAACCAAACAAAAGCAATGCTCTCGGCTGCACCGGCCCTTTGTTATTATGGGGCCAACAAACCAACGGTGATCAGTGCAGACGCCAGCAGTTATGGTCTGGGTGCTGCCCTGTTGCAAGAACACGATGGAGAGTTGCGGCCCGTTGCCTTTTGCTCGCACACACTCACCGATGCGGAGAAGAGGTATTCGCAGATCGAAAAGGACTGTCTGGCATCTGTCTGGGTATGGGCCGGGTCCATTTACAAACTGACCACAAGCCACTGGTGCCATTGATTGATCTGGACAAAATGCCACTACGATGTCAGAGACTGCTTATGGGCCTCATGAGATTCAACATCACTGCTGAACATGTTCCCGGTAAGCAGCTAGTAGTCGCAGATACACTCTCCAGACATCCACTGAAAGACAGCTTCGTGCCTGATACAGAAACGCAGGTAAAGGCATATGTGAAGACTATGGTGGCTAGCAAACCAATCAAGTCACCCAAGCTTGAGGAAATTCGCAGAGTCACACAAAGTGATGCTGAGCTCCAAAAAGTAATCACATTCATCAGAAAAGGGTGGCCTCGCAAAATGCCGGAGGGCTCGCCACTGCGGGGATACTATGTAGCCAGAAGTCACTTGTCAGAGTCGGACAGTCTGGTCCTATACCACGACCGTATAGTAGTTCCAGCAGTACTCAGAGCTGGGGTCCTGGAACAACTGCATGAAGGTCACCAGGGCCTTACCAAGTGTCAGGAGCGAGCCAAGTTGACAGTTTGGTGGCCAAACATCGGAGCACAGATCACAAACAAGGTGAAATTATGTGACTTTTGCAGAGAGTACAAACCTACACAAAGACGTGAACCACTGGTAACCACTTCCCTGCCCAGTGGCCCATGGCAAAGGATTGCCGTTGACCTGTTTGAGTTAGAGGGTAAGACTTTTCTTGTCACTGTCGATTACTTCTCTAGGGACATTGAGATTGCTTCCCTCACAACCCTTACCAGCAAGCAGGTTATTAACAAGCTCAAACACATTTTTGTGAGATTGGGCATCTTGCTAGAACTGGTCAGTGACAACAGGAAACAGTTCACATCAGCAGAGTTCAAAAAGAGGTATGGTTTCACTCACATTACCTCCAGCCTACATTATCCACAGTCGAACCTAGCTGCAGAAAGGGCTGTTCAGACTGCCAAGTCAAGTCAAGTCACCTTTATTTATATAGCGCTTTTAACAAGTCCAATTGTTTCAAAGCAGCTTCACATTGTTAACAGGAAAATAATGCAACAGAATTTGTACAGCCGTTCTGGTGAAACGGTGATGTTATCCGGCTAATTTCAAGTATCATATAGTGTCAATGCGGGCAGATCGGTAATATAGATGAAATTTAGGTGTCCCAACTGAGCAAGCCAAAAGCCAGAGGCAACGGTGGCAAGGAGCCAAAACTCCTTCAGGGCCAGAATGGAGAGAAAAACCTTGGGAGAAACCAGGCTCAGTCGGGGTGCCAGTTCTCCTCTGGCCGACGAACAAACAGTGTATGATTATAATTCTGACAACATTGCAGGTCTTAAGTCATATTAGGTAAATAGATATTTGTAAGATATCTGCCAAGTACATCCTCAGACAGCCGGACTCCTGCTTAGCCCTTATGGGTTATCGCTCTACACCAATCGCGGCAACAGGTGAAAGTCCAGCACAGCTCATGACTTGTAGACAAATCCGTACTACTGTTCCAGTCCTAGAAAAGACATTGCTGCCACGTCCATTCAACCTGGATCAAGTCTACATGAAGGACACAACAGCAAAAAGTTCATACAGATTCTACTACAACCGCAAGCATTCAGCACACGCACTCCCTGAACTTCACCCGGGTCAAACTGTTGGAGTGAAGCTTGATGGGGAGAAGGGATGGCCAATACCTGCCAGGGTCATCAGTAAGTCCAAGGTGCCAAGATCCTACCTGGTGGAGATGGCCAACGGGAACGTGACCCGTCGGAACAGACGTCACTTCCAGACTGTTCCCGAGACCGAACCTCCGGCGGAACAGGCATGTGCCCAGCCTACAGAGTCTCAGCGGGACAGTGGTTCCCCACTAACAGATGTGACTGCACCACCGGAATCACTGGTGAGCCAGCTGCCAGCAGGACATTCTTCAGGGTCTCCCCTTCCACCATCTACTCCTGTGAGAAGAACTTCCAGGGGCCGTGAGATAAAGATGCCTCTTAGGTTACGGGACTGATGATGTTCAAAAGGGCAGAATAATCCCTTTCAGGACTGAGGGCAGTCTACCCCTGTGAAGTCCTGCACCGTTCTGAGACTTTTCTTAAAAAAAAAAAAAAAAAAATTAAGCCTAAATGAAGGAAGATGTTATTTGATAACAAAGTGTTGCATTTGTTTTGTTGTATTGTTAAGAAATGTAAGATTTAATTAATAGATGTTGGAGATGTTGTGAGATTGGCTTTTGTCCATGTGAAGCTACCATACTTTGGGTAGGCTATCCCCGGGGGCGGGATTAATCTTTGACTGAGTTCAACGCAGGGCTTATGTTCTCCGTGTGGGAGTTCAATAAAAACTCTTTAATGAAGACTACGACCCGTGTCTTGCCTCATATCATGACACAAGGTTTTAAAGCAGATAATGAAATGTTTGAGTGTATCAGTTCTATGTGGATTTCAAGGTTATGGACCAAGCACATCTTCATTCCCCGGACTAAAGGTGAGAAGTATATTCAAATAAGGTGGACGTGGTATTTTGGTCGTTAGGACGTACCTGCCACGTTCCAGCGACGACATATAACAACGTCGCCACAACGAATACAGGAATCACAAAGTTATGTCCCTGGAACGTTATGTGGTATGTCGCTGTGACTAATATGGTCTTTAAAGCCAGGTTACATCTTCACAACATGCCAGTTTGGAATCAAATACGAAATCAAAGAATGAACTGATGTGACGTAAGGTGCACTACTAAGAAAATCAACATGTACCCATTAAGGCAGCACAGCCAGACTTTTTGCATTTAATGATGTATATCATAATTTTAACCCTTTTCTCATTTAAAATTAAATAATATGGTGTGAGATTAATCTTTTATTTTAACATAACTTCTTGTACTCGGACCAATACTCGAACCAACTTCTTGTGTCTCAATGTACAAACCCGATTCCAAAAAAGTTGGGACACTGTACAAATTGTGAATAAAAACAGAATGCAATGATGTGGAAGTTTCAAATTTCAATATTTTATTCAGAATACAACATAGATATATGATATATCAAATGTTTAAACTGAGAAAATGCATAATTTTAAGGGAAAAATAAGTTGATTTTAAATTTCATGGCAAATTTCAAAAAAGTTGGGACAAGGCTGGGGACTGAGGAGACAAGTTGCTCAAGTTTAGGAATAGGAATGTTGTCCCATTCATGTCTAATACAGGCTTCTAGTTGCTCGACTGTCTTAGGTCTTCTTTGTGGCATCTTCCTCTTTATGATGCGCCAAATGTTTTCTATGGGTGAAAGATCTGGACTGCAGGCTGGCCATTTCAGTACCCGGATCCTTCTACGCAGCCATGATGTTGTAATTGATGCAGTATGTGGTCTGGCATTGTCATGTTGGAAAATGCAAGGTCTTCCCTGAAAGAGACAATGTCTGGATGGGAGCATATGTTGTTCAAGAACTTGGATATCCCTTTCAGCATTGATGGTGCCTTTCCAGATGTGTAAGCTGCCCATGCCACACGCACTCATGCAACCCCATCCCATCAGAGATGCAGGCTTCTGAACTGAGCGCTGAGAATAACTTGGGTTGTCCTTGTCCTCTTTAGTCCGGATGACATGGCGTCCCAGTTTTCCAAAAAGAACTTCAAATTTTGATTGGTCTGACTACAGAACAGTTTTCCACTTTGCCACAGTCCATTTTAAATGAGCCTTGGCCCAGAGAAAACGCCTGCACTTCTGGATCATGCTTAGATATGGCTTCTTTTCAAGATTCAAGATTCAAGAGTTTTATTTGTCACATACACAGTTATATACAGAATATTCAACCGGCAGTGAAATGTAAACAGGTCCGCTCCATGAACAGTGCAAATTCACAGTTAAAAACACAAGGAGGAAATTATAATAGAAATAGAATAAAAAGTACTATATATATATATATATGTAGAATTATAAATAAATCAAGTAGAAAAAATAAAAATAAAAATAAAGAAGTGGAATAAAATAAGTGAAGTAAACTGTGCAGTGAGTAAACTGTAGACTTATAAATATGTGGTTAACAAATGTACAAAGAAGTATAATGTGCAAACAGGTTTATAACAGGTTGTTACACAGTAACAACGAGAACAGAAAGTGCAGTGCAATGTCAGTGTATCGATGTTTATCCTGAAGTGAAGTCACGTGGTGTTAAGTGACTGAGTTCAGGAGTCTGATGGCCTGGGGGAAGAAGCTCCTCCCGAGTCTCTCAGTTTTGGCCATCAGGCTTCGGAAGCGCTTACCAGATGGCAGCAGCGTGAAATGAGGGTTTGCAGGGTGATTAGAGTCCTTGATCATTTTAGTAGCTCTATCTTTGCAGCGTTTGGTGTAGACATCCTGCAGAGACGGGAGAGCTGACCCTGAGATATGCTCGGATAAGCGCACGACTCTTTGCACGGCTTTGCAGTCATGACTAGTGCTCCCTTACGAAAAATAACCATGGTTTTATTGTAGTAACCATGTTTTTTTGGCTAATTGATTACCATTTATATAACCACAGTTTTACCACAAATACCATGGTTAAACTATGGTTAGAGTAGCAAAACTATGGTTAATTTGTGGTTACCATGGTTTAACTACAATAACCATGGTTTTTTGGTTTTATTTGTAGTAAAACCATGGTTCATTTTCGTAAGGGCTGTTCCCATACCACGCTGTGATGCACTGAGTTAATACACTTTCTATTGCCCCTAAATAGAAAGTTTTCAGGATAGCTGGTGAAACCCTGAATTTCCTCAGCTGGCGCAGGTGGTACAGTCTTTGCCTGGCTTTTTTCACCTGTCTGAATGTAAGCAGTCCAGGTCAGGTCCTCGGAGATGTTTACACCCAGGTACTTGAAGCTGCTCACTCTCTCTACTGGTGACCCGCTGATCATGAGAGGGGAGTATGTCCGTTGCTGTCTCTTCCTGAAGTCCACAATCATTTCTTTGGTCTTGCCAACATTCAGAGAGAGACAGTTGTCCTGGCACCATGATGTTAGATCCTCCACCTCGTCCAAGTATGCCGTCTCATTGTTGTTGGAAATGAGGCCCAGGACAACAGTATCATCTGCAAATTTGATGATAGAGGTGGAGCTGTGTGTGGACAAACAGTCATGTGTGTAGATAGAGTAGAGCAGGGGACTCAGGACACAGCCCTGTGGAGCTCCCACACTCAGGGTGATGGAGGAGGAGGTGAACTGGCCTATTCTCACCACCTGAGGCCTGCCAGTGAGGAAGTCTTCAATCCAGTGGCAGAGAGAAGAATTCAGGCCGAGATCCAGGAGTTTGGTGGTTAGCTTAATGGGAACTATGGTGTTAAAGGCTGAGCTATAGTCAATAAATAGCAGCCTTACGTAGTTCCCACTTTTGCTGTCGATGTGAGTGAGGGAGGAGTGGAGGACATGAGAGATGGCAGTCGATCTATTGGGACGATAGGCAAACTGTAGAGGGTCCAAAGTGTCAGGAATGAAGGAGCAAATGGTGTTTTTAATGAGTCTCTCAAAGACTTTCATGACTATAGACGTGAGAGCCACAGGACGATAGTCATTTAGGCAAGAGGGTTTACTGTTCTTAGGGACAGGGATGATGGTGGATTTTTTGAAGGAGGTGGGGACCACAGATGTAGCGAGGGACTCATTAAAGATGGATGTAAACAACCCGGCGAGCTGATCAGCACAGGACCGCAGAACACGGCCTGAAATACCATCCGGCCCAGCAGCTTTCCTGACGTCCACACGCTTGAGTGCCCTCTGAACTTCATCCTCCGAGACAGAGATCACGTGGTTGTTGCTGCTCTGAGTGACTCCCTCTGACGCGTCATTTGGCGGAGTCGCGTTGCCGTGATTACAATCAAAGCGAGCGTAGAAAGAGTTTAACTCATTCACAAGTTACGGATCAGCTCTCACCTCTGCAGAGGATTTAGATCCAAAAGAGCAGATGGACCTCAGACCCTGCCACATGCGCCGCGAGTCGTTGAGTTGGAAATGAGACTCAATCCTTATAACGGAGCTTTGCGGCTTTAACTGCTCATCACAGATCATAGCAGGACGATCTGTATTCAGTCATGTTCCCCGATAGGAGACCGGCGTTGTAAGCGGCAGTGCGTGTGTTCACTGCAGCGCGGATTGAATGACGCATCTATAATATGGGCTGTAACTTGAAAATAATGCTTTGTTTATGTTTCTATCGATGGATACACGTGCTGGCTCCTCAGTGATACACTACAACAACAACAGCGATAATAATAAAAGAAAAACGGGCAAAACGATCTCTCTTTGTAAACTTTGTTCAATGAATGCGAGTGCTGCCGTATGTTCGAATATGATCAGTTGTTTTCGCCGTCATCACCCGGGTGTAGAGCCAGAAGACGCGGATGAGAACTCGTTCTGTGTGAAGATTTGTCTCTGTGCACTCATCCGAAAGTGTTAAGTTCTCTTTCAAGTCTTGCACTTAAACGGACAAACTCACAAAAAGTATGTCAACATGTCCATCTTGATAAGTATCCTAGCAGACATAGTCTGTAGGTCTTAAGAGAACTTTACACAGTCGAGAAAGACGAGCATATCCATGCATTAGGTCTTAAAGGGTTAGCCTTTACTGCTGTCTGTTTAATGTCAAACAAAAGATAAGGACATTACTTACTGCTCTTGATTGAATAGCTTTTGTAAGTTAAATAAGGATTAATCTTTCATTTAAACAGTTAAATATGCAGTTATTTTACATTTGATTACTTTATTCAATTTCTGTATTTTCTGCAGGCCAGTAGGCCTGTACATTATTATTTAATGTGCACATGAGTGATGACATTTTAGTTTTAATTTTATTTTATACTGTGCAATGTGCTAAAAAAATATTTGCATAATTTGTAATTGATTTATTATTTGAAACTTTAATATTAATTTATGCAATAAATTATTGCATGCGATACTAATAATAATAATAATAATCCTTAGAAGAACAATAGGGCCTTCGCCCTTTCAGGGCTTGGGCCCTAATTATATTAATTTACAATATGTAGCCTACACATTAATTATTAATATGCCTAATCTGAAGAAAACTTGTTTGTTAATTAGGCTACATTATGAATCGCATTAGGCTATATGGGCCTTTTTTAATTCATAATGGCGAAAGTTTATTCATTTGTCTGAATAATGTTGTCATTTGTTTGACATTTTTTGACTTAAAGAAGCAGCTGTCAAATAGCTATGAAATGTTAATTTAGCTATAGGCTATATCTCACAATTGACGTTGAGTCCAGCGCTGCTAAAATTCGCCTCAGCCGCAGCAGCTTCTGTATGAACATACTCTGATTTGATTGTTTTTCTAAATTATTTTTGCATTGACGAGCGGTGACAGACCAGTGAGGCTCAGATGAACGCACACCTTCCTCTGCTTCTGACGTGCGCTCAGCTCGGCACCATTGCCGATTGGAGAACACGCTGATTAACGCACACTAAAGATGAAGCCGAAGCCTGCCACCAGTTTCATATGTTTTAAAGGTTAATCACATAATTTTGAAGCCCCCTAAAAAGGCCTATTGATGCCCATGATGTTTCTTATAGCCTAGTTCTTTTTCTCTCTCCAACACACACGCGTTCGTGCTTGATCATATTTTGCTTTGGGGTAAAAAGAAGTGAAACACCTTTGCAGCGTTATACGGTTAATGAACACCCCGACGCCGTTTAGATGAATCGCCTATCATGTGCTGTGCAATTATTAAAAAAAACACACAACAAATATGACATTTTAAAGAGAAAGCGTCTGAAAGCTCTGCGATTCAGACAAGTCACGTTTATTTATACCAATTTATACAATATATCATATTGCTTTAAAAGCCAGAAAACAGGCTAGACTAGAGGTTTCAAGTCGATCCATTCCCGACATTCTTGGTTTACTTCTTATTTATTAAATATACTGGCAATTGGTTGATGAAACTGATTAAAATTAAAATACAATTTATACAAAACGAAAATCACTTTAAAGAAATACTTTCTACAAATCAAAACTTAATGAAGTGGTCAAAATCAAGTCTAATCCATGTCTCCCGACATTGCCTATTGCGAATCTTATTTTTCACTTTTCATAATCAACATTAAAATAATGAAAAATAATATAAATTTATATTATAACATTTTATTATATTATAGGCTATATTTAAACATAAATATGAAACGAAATAGGTTCTCGCGTTCTGATGTTTTTTTCCCCTCACGAGTCAGACAGCGGATATAACCCTACTCTGTAATTTTTGGCCATACAGATTAATGTGAGACACAATTATAAACTATTAATTGTCTACTTTTATTTGTGTACACTCACAATAACAAGACTATAATAACTGTGCTTTGTAAAGCTGTCAAAGAGAATCTGAATAGTACTTATCACATAAACATGAAACATGCGTCTAAAGAAAGCTTGAAATCGCTACTTTTAAATAAAACACTTGAATATCTAGCGGAGCATCACACCACTCTGCTTCACTCACATACGATCTGATACGATGAAAAGGTGGTCAGTAAGCGCGGTGGTAGAGTGCGAATGCCTGTGATTTTCGAATCTGAAACCAGTGCATTTCATTTTAAATATGAGTGTCACGATATCCTGCGGAGTCACTTCGTTGTCAGGGGCCCGCTTGCGATGTAGTTATGGCCCTGCTCGTGACGGGTCCCGTGGCAGGCGCTCCTCTTGCCGCAAAGATTTTACTCCCTCTTAGGTTATAGCCTTCTATTTTAAGGCTTATTCTGCTATTTCTTCATGTTGTCATGACCGGCTCAAAGCCGTGACAAAGGAATTGGAGGACACAGTCAGGTTGATAGTTGCAACCAAAAGGTTTATTAACAAATAGAAAAATATATAAAAGGAACCAAAACAATCAAACAACATTTCTGTCAGACACCTGAGAACTCAAGACATCAGACAGAACCAAGATTACACTAATAACAGAATCGGTCTAAACAAACCAAGACCAAAACCAGTAACAAAGAAACCAAAAACAAGCCCCCCCACCAAGTCACCAAAGCCCAAGCTTTATAGAGGGAAGAACAGATGGACATCGTTCACTTGATGAGTCTCCTAGCCACACCCACTGGCTGGCTGTAGCAGGAAGAACCGGAGACTCATCACACACCCACCCTAGAAAAAACAGACCAGAGTCTTTAAGAATGAATTAGAACTCCACAAAACATTCCAGTAGTCCAAGTGATGATTCAATCCAGTTTGCAGTCTCCACCAGTCTTAACTCTCTAACTTCTTCCAGCAACCTTGGCACCTAGGAAGCAAATTAAGAAAAGAACGGGCAAATAGGACAAGTCCTATAATACTTTATGGATACGAGATAAGGCATCAGCAGTTACACTCACCTAAAGGATTATTAGGAACACCATACTAATACTGTGTTTGACCCCCTTTCACCTTCAGAACTGCCTTAATTCTACGTGGCATTGATTCAACAAGGTGCTGAAAGCATTCTTTAGAAATGTTGGCCCATATTGATAGGATAGCATCTTGCAGTTGATGGAGATTTGTGGGATGCACATCCAGGGCACGAAGCTCCTGTTCTACCACATCCCAAAGATGCTCTATTGGGTTGAGATCTGGTGACTGTGGGGGCCATTTTAGTACAGTGAACTCATTGTCATGTTCAAGAAACCAATTTGAAATGATTCGAGCTTTGTGACATGGTGCATTATCCTGCTGGAAGTAGCCATCAGAGAATGGGTACATGGTGGTCATAAAGGCATGGACATGGTCAGAAACAATGCTCAGGCAGGCCATGGCATTTAAACAATGCCCAATTGGCACTAAAGGGCCTAAAGTGTGCCAAGAAAACATCCTCCACACCATTACACCACCACCACCAGCCTGCACAGTGGTAACAAGGCATGATGGATCCATGTTCTCATTCTGTTTACGCCAAATTCTGACTCTACCATCTGAATGTCTCAACAGAAATCGAGACTCATCAGACCCGGCAACAGTCTTCAACTGTACAATTTTGGTGCTAATTGTAGCCTCTTTTTCCTATTTGTAGTGGAGATGAGTGGTACCCGGTGGGGTCTTCTGCTGTTGTAGCCCATCCGCCTCAAGGTTGTGCATGTTGTGGTTTCACAAATGCTTTGCTGCATACCTTGGTTGATTAGATAATTGCATTAATGAGAAATTGAACAGGTGTTATTAATAATCCTTTAGGTGAGTGTATATTCTCCGAGCCTTTAATGTGGCGAATATCTAACAGGTAACCTTGTAAAAAACACCACCTCATTAACCTTCGGTTAGGGTTCTGTAACAAATGAAGAAAAACTAAAGTGTTGTGATCAGTAAATACCACCAGAGGTCCCTCAGACGAACCCACATACACAAAGTGTTGCAAAGCCCAAATCAGAGCAAGCGCTTCCTTTTCGATCACAGAATAATTAAGTTGGTAAGAATTAAATTCTCGAAAAGAAGCCAACTGGATGGTCAATGCTCTCTTCAGACGTCTGTAGCAGGACGGCACCAGCACCCACATTGCTGGCATCCACTTGCAACTGAAACGCTTGGTCAAATCTCGGTGCTTTCAGAACAGGACCCTCTGTAAGAAGCATTTTTACCCTCTCAAATGCTTGCTGACAAGCCGAAGTCCAGCAAAAGACTATTCCTCCCTTCAATAAATTTGTCAGGGGGGCCACCACTGTAGAAAAATGTATACAAAAACAACGATAAAACCCCACCATTCCAAGAAATCGCATGAGTTCTTTTTTGGTGACAGGCGTAGGGTAATTATCGATCACTTCTACTTTCGCACGGACAGGGCGCACTTGACCTTGCCCAACCACTTTTCCTAAATAAACTACGGTAGCCTTGGCAAACTCACATTTTAACAAATTAACAGTCAAGTTTGCCTTCACAAATTGATCAAAGAGTGCTCTAATTTGAACTAAATGTTCATCCCAAGTTTGACTATACACGATGACATCATCCAAATACACAGCGCATCCCTTTAAACCAGAAATAACTTGATTCATTAGACGCTGGAACGTTGCGCAATCCGAAACTCATAACTTTAACTGAAAGAGCTCGAGAAATTTCTTCTTTCGTTGTAGCGTCAGGATTATTTTCATATAAAGGCACTTGCCAATAAACTTTGAGTAGATCAAACTTACTAACAAATTTAGCATTTCCCACCTGATCAATACAGTCCTCAATTCGAGGCAATGGAAATGAATCAGGTTTTGTTACAGCGTTTACCTTTCGGTAATCAGTACAAAATCTGAATGACCCGGCAGATTTATTCACCAACAATGATGGAGACGCCCAACTAGAAAAAGAAGGTTCACAAATATCACTTCTCAACATGTAGTCAATTTCATTCTCTAGTTGTTTTTTCTTATTTGCAGATACTCAGTAGAAACGTGAGACATGGGGCATGTTCCGGGCGAGTTCAGCTGACGTCAGCGAGTTCACGGATGTGGCGCTTTGCTTCATCAACACAGAGCAAGCCACAAAAACAATAACAATAACGTCCTTCTCAAATCAGAAACCGTGGGTGGACAATTCAATCCGCGCTGCAGTGAACACACGCACTGCCACTTACAACGCCGGTCTCCTATCGGGGAACATGACTGAATACAGATTGTCCTGCTATGCTGCTATGAGGTGAGAGCTGATCCGTTACTTGTGAATGAGCTAAACTCTTTCTACGCTCGCTTTGATTGTAATCGCGGCAAAGCATCAGAGGGAATCACTCAGAGCAGCAACAACCACGTGATCTCTGTCTCGGAGGATGACGTTCGGAGGGCACCTCAAGCGTGTGGACGTCAGGAAAGCTGCTGGGCTGGATGGTATTTCAGGCCGTGTTCTGCGGTCCTGTGCTGATCAGCTCGCCGGGTTGTTTACATCTATCTTTAATGAGTCCCTCGCTACATCTGTGGTCCCCACCTCCTTCAAAAAATCCACTATCATCCCTGTCCCTAAGAACAGTAAACCCTCTTGCCTAAATGACTATCGTCCAGTGGCTCTCACGTCTATAGTCATGAAGGTCTTTGAGAGACTCATTAAAAACACCATTTGCTCCTTCATTCCTGACACTTTGGACCCTCTTCAGTTTGCCTATCGTCCCAATAGATCGACGGAAGATGTCATCTCTCATGTCCTCCACTCCTCCCTCACTCACATCGACAGCAAAAGTGGGAACTACGTAAGGCTGCCATTTATTGACTATAGCTCAGCCTTTAACACCATAGTTCCCATTAAGCTAACCGCCAAACTCCTGGATCTCGGCCTGAATTCTTCTCTCTGCCACTGGATTGAGGACTTCCTCACTGGCAGGCCTCAGGTGGTGAGAGTAGGCCAGTTCACCTCCACCTCCATCACCCTGAGTGTGGGAGCTCCACAGGGCTGTGTCCTGAGTCCCCTGCTCTACTCTCTCTACACGCATGACTGTTTGTCCACACACAGCTCCACCTCTATCATCAAATTTGCTGATGATACTGTTGTCCTGGGCCTCATTTCCAACAACGAGACGGCATACTTGGACGAGGTGGAGCATCTAACATCATGGTGCCAGGACAACTGTCTCTCTCTGAATGTTGGCAAGACCAAAGAAATGATTGTGGACTTCAGGAAGAGACAGCAACGGACATACTCCCCTCTCATGATCAGCGGGTCACCAGTAGAGAGAGTGAGCAGCTTCAAGTGCCTGGGTGTAAACATCTCCGAGGACCTGACCTGGACTGCTCACATTCAGACACAGGTGAAAAAGCCAGGTAAAGACTGTACCACCTGCGCCAGCTGAGGAAATTCAGGGTTTCACCAGCTATCCTGAAAACTTTCTATTAACTCAGTACATAGAAAGTGTATTAACTCAGTGCATCACAGCGTGGTATGGGAACAGCACCAGTCATGACTGCAAAGCCCTGCAAAGAGTCGTGCGCTTATCCGAGCGTATCTCAGGGTCAGCTCTCCTGTCTCTGCAGGACGTCTACACCAAACGCTGCAAATGCAAAGGTAGAGCTACTAAAATCATCAAGGACTCTAATCACTCTGCAAACCCTCATTTCACGCTGCTGCCATCTGGTAAGCGCTTCCGAAGCCTGATGGCCAAAACTGAGACTCAGGAGGAGCTTCTTCCTCCAGGCCATCAGACTCCTGAACTCAGTCACTTAACATCACGTGACCATCGATACACTGACATTGCACTGCACTTTCTGGTCTCGTTGTTACTGTGTAACAACCTGTTTGCACATTATACTTCTTTGTACATTTGTTAACCACATATTTATAAGTCTACAGTTTACTCACTGCACAGTTTACTTCACTTATTTTATTCCACTTCTTTATTTTTATTTTTTCTACTTGACTTGATTTATTTATAATTGTACAGATTATATATATATATATATATATATATAAGTACTTTTTTTATTCTATTTCTATTATAATTTCCTCGTGTTTTTTAACTGTGAATTTGTACTGTCCATGGAGCGGACCTGTTTACATTTCACTGTCGGTTGTATATTCTGTATATAACTGTATGTGACAAATAAAACGCTTGAATCTTGAATCTTGAAACGTTGATTTAATTGGAGCCGAATCTCCCACATCAATATCGTGTTCGATTATATTTGTCCGAGTTGAAGTATCGGGAAACAGTGTAGCATACTCAGAAATCAAATGAATTAAATCTGTATGCTGCGCCTCTGTTAAATGGCTAAATCAACTCTGCAAAGAGCTTAGCGAATTGTGTAACCGGTCCTGAAGAATAGAATCTCCATGATCAATCTCATCCTGGTCTCCACTTATCAGAATTGAAGTGGTTGACCATTCAGCATCATCATCACACAAACCTGTAAGCAGAATCGGTTTAATAGAAGAATCAGGTATATCAACTTTGTCTTCATTTATTTTAGTGTCAGCAAAATCTTCTGAACCATAAAAAGGCTTTAACAAATTCACATGACACACTCTAATCTTCTTTCTCCGATCTGGTGTATTGATCAGATAATTAAGATCAGAAATCCGGCGAGCAACGGTATATGGACCCGCAAATTTGGCCTGAAATGGTGATCCAACAATGGGCAACAGAACAAGGACCTGATCACCCGATTGAAATAAACGCAATTCTGTACACTGATCAAAAAGTTGTTTCATTCGATCTTGCGCTTTACTCAAAGATGCCTTTGCCAACTGACATGCGTCAAAAATCCGCCTGTGAAAGTCACTCACATAGGATAAAATATTCTTTGGTGGATCAAATTTTTTCCAATCTGCGGACAAAACAGATAAGAGACCATGCACATCATGACCAAAAACACGGTCGTTTGGACTAAATCCGGTACTCTACGGAGCGGCTTCTCGAGCTGTCATCATTGGCCACAGTAACCCAGCTTCCCAATCATTACCCATCTGAACAGTATGCTCTCAATAAAGACTTCAAAGTTTGGTGAAATCTTTCCAGTGCTCCCTGAATGAGCATAAGCACTGGAAAGATTATGCTGAATATGAAGCTGTTTCAAAACTTGACCAAACAAGTTGGAAGTAAAATTACTCCCCTGATCAGACTGAATAATTTGTGGTATTCCAAACACCGAGATAAACTGAGTCAGTGCTTTTACAACTAACTTTGCAGTTAGAGAGCGTAATGGGTACACAGCTGGATATCTAGTCACCTGGCACATAACAGTAAGCAAATACTCATTTCCTGCTTTTGATTAAGGTAGTGGCCCAACACAGTCCATAATAAGATGCCCAAATGGTTGGCCAATAGCAGGAACTGGATACAGAGGAGCAGGATTCATAGACTGATTTGGCTTTCGTGTGAGCTGACATGTTTGACAGGACTTAATATAGTTGGATATATCCCGCTTCAATTTTGGCCAAAAGAAAGTGATAGATTTTATGTTGGTCTCAGCATTGAAAGAAATGGGAGAGAGGGTTTTCTCCTGTGTGTGGAAGCTGTATTCTCTATGTTCCTATGTTTAACATATGGGACCAGTCCCTATAAGGAATAGGTTTCTGCTAAGGGTCTTCAGGAGCTCAAGGAGAGCCTGGATGTTGGACAAGGAGAGTACCATATTTGGACCTGTTTTTCTATATGCATCACATTCCTATACCCTGAGCTATAGGATGTACTCTCTCTCTCATTGGTCAAACCTTTTCTACACCCCTTGTATTCTTTGTATATAACCACTAATTCTACATCAAATAAAGTGAGATGTTACACTCTCCCTCAGCGCTGAGTATTTGTTCATTCAATTGCCAAAACAGAATACTGGGATGAGGCACGAAGGGGCAAAACAGAAACGCTTCAAAAGCAATTTGTATGTCTTTTTCACCCCCAAGTGTCCAGATGCGTCATGGGCCATTTGTAAGACAAGTTGAAGGGGAGGCTGAGGAACTACAATTTGAAAAACTACCAAATTACAAATTCTCCATGCGGCACCCACTTTCGAACCAACACATCTTCCTCCAGATAATATCAAGGAGGAAGATTGTCGATTACATCATAAGGGACAACTCGGTCAAACAACTCTGTAAGAGTAACATCAGATTTCTGTTCTTTAAATCAAGTCATTTCGTGACACAGACAAAAAGGCAGTTGCACTCACCATCTGTTTTGTTTCAGATTTAACATCAGGTTGTATTTTACTCATAGACCGTGTTATCATGCATGACGGAAACACAGAGGAACAGGTCAAATTTTCATCACCTGTCTCAAAAGTCGATACTGATGGTATAACCACCAAATTTGGTGGAACATCCCGCCAAACACGTTCACCCGCCAAATCATTTCCCAAGATTACCTATACTCCTTCTACAGGCAAACAGGAACGCACAGCAACCTCCACTTCTCCCTGGATCAATTCAAAATGCAAAACAATTTTGTGTAAGGGTGCAGACATCACATTCAAACCAATCCCCCTAATCAACACATTGTTTTCAGTGTAAGAGTCATTTGAAAAAGACAAAATAGACTCCAAGACAAAAATTTCTGCTGATCCAGTGTTACTGAGAATTTTGACTGGTACATCTTCGTTAGAATTAACCAATCTCACCGAACCATCTGTAACAAATGGAGAAAATGTTGAAACATGATGAGCAACTCTTCTGCACATTGACTTCCAAGGCAGTCACAGCCAGAGCAACAGGTTACACTGAAGACCACAAACGGGGTGAGAGGAAACAGAAGAGGGGGGAAGCACGGAGGTATCCGTGTCAGGCTAGCGGCTAAACCACACAAGCCGGCTATCCCCACCATCATTCTCGCTAACGTACGCTCGTTGGACAATAAACTGGATGATCTTCGTCTTCTTTGCTCTACTCGGAAGACTGTAAGAGACTGTTGTGTTTTTGTGTTCATGGAAACATGGCTCAACAGCAGCGTTCCAGACCACGCCATTCAGCTTGATCAGCGCACATGCCATCGGGCGGACAGAGTGCCTGTCGAGGGAGGTAAGACCCACGGCGGCGGACTCTGTGTTTACACCAATGATGCGTGGTGCCGCGATGCTGTTGTGGTCTGCAAACACTGCTCGCCCCTGGTGGAGTTTATGATTATTAAATGTCGGCCGTTTTATCTACCGCTGGAATATTCACCTATTATACTTGTTGCTGTATACATCCCCCCCAGCTCCAACAACAACAACAGGAGTGAGGCACTAAATAATCTTTATAAACACATCAGTGATCAGCAGACAGCCCACCCAGATGCTTTTCTCATCTTGGCTGGAGATTTCAACCATGCAGACTTAAAGAGTGTGCTTCCAAAAATTCATCAACACATTGACTTCCCAACACGTGGAAAAAACACTCTGGACTTTGTGTACACTACACAGAGAGGAGCTTACAAAGCCCTTCCCCTTCCCCACCTTGGTGCTTCAGATCACATCACGGTATGTTAATGCCAACATACAGACCACTTGTGAAAGCCACCAAACCAGTCCAGAAGCAGATTCAAGTCTGGCCTGAAGGGTCATCAGAGGCTCTTCAAGACTGCTTCGACACCACTGACTGGGACATGTTTAAACAGGCTGCAACCTACCACAACACCACAGACCTCCAGGAGTACTCAGAGACTGTTACTTCTTATATCACCAAGTGCATGGAGGATGTAACAGTCACAAAGACCATCACCGTCTGGCCCAACCAAAAACCGTGGCTGACAGGAAATGTCTACAGACTTCTGAAGACGCGTAACGCTGCCTTCAGAGCTGGAGATGAGGTGGGCCTGAGGACAGCAAGGGCCAACCTGTCACGCGGCATCAGGAAGGCTAAGAGACAGTACTCCAGGAGGATAGCCCATCGTTTCAGCGACAGCAGAGACACAAGGAGCCTGTGGCAGGGTATTCAGACCATCAGAGATTATAAGCCCCCTGCACGGACATGTGACAGCTCCACCCCCCTGCTGAATGAGCTGAACACTTTCTTTGCTCGCTTTGAAGCTCACAACAGCACCACTGCACAGAAGTCACCACCTCCTCCCGATGACCTGATGTTGTCACTGCCCAGGGACAGCGTGAGAAGATCCCTCAGCAGGGTCAACGCACGCAAAGCTCCAGGTCCTGACAACATTCCTGGACGTGTATTGAGAGACTGTGCAGAGGAACTCACTGATGTCTTCACAGACATCTTCAACATCTCACTGAGTCAAGCTGTCGTCCCCACATGCTTCAAAGCAACCACCATCATTCCAGTCCCTAAGAAATCATCTCCATTCTGCTTCAACGACTACCGTCCAGTCGCACTTACCCCCATCCTTATGAAGTGCTTTGAGCGGCTAGTCATGCACCACATTAAGTCTGTCCTCCCCCCCTCCCTGGACCCCTACCAATTTGCATATCAGTCTAAACGCTCGACCGATGACGCCGTCGCCACTACCGTCCATTCAGCACTTCAGCACTCACACACCTGGAAAATAAAGACACTTATGTCAGAATGCTGTTCATAGACTTTAGTTCAGCATTCAATACAATCATCCCTCTACAGCTCACTCAAAAACTGTCACAGCTGGGACTCAGCACATCGATGTGCAACTGGTTGCTGGACTTCCTGACGGGAAGACCTCAGGCAGTTCGGGTCGGCAGTAACTCATCCAGCTCCATCATCATGAACGCTGGAGCCCCTCAGGGATGTGTGTTGAGCCCCCTCCTTTTCACTCTGCTGACACATGACTGCACACCCATACACAACAGCAATCTCTTCTTCAAGTTTGCAGACGACACGACCGTAGTTGGTCTCATTAGCAACGATGATGAGACAAACTTCAGGAGCGAGGTGAGCCGCCTGGCCAGGTGGTATGGCGACAACAATCTCTCTCTGAACGTGGAGAAGACGAAGGAGATTGTTGTTGACTTCAGGAGAATGCACACCCAGCACGCTCCTCTGACCATCAACGGTGTGACCGTGGAAAGGGTGAGGAGCACCAAATTTCTGGGTGTACATATCACAGAGGACCTCTCCTGGACCGCCAACACCACAGCACTGACCAAGAAAGCACAGCAGCGACTCTACTTTCTCCGCAAGCTGAGAAGAGCCGGAGCCCCAGCCCCCATCATGCGCACCTTCTACAGAGGCACCATCGAGAGCATTCTGACCAGCTGCATCACTGTGTGGTACGGCGCCTGCAATGCATCCTGCCGTAAAGCACTTCAGCGCATAGTGAGAGCAGCTGAGAAGATCGTTGGTGTCTCTCTCCCACCCCTCCAGGACATTTATAACTCCCGCCTCTCCCGCAAAGCCCTCATCATTGCGAGAGACCCCACCCATCCATCGCACAGCCTCTTCAGTCTGCTGCCATCAGGGAGGAGGCTACGCAGTCTCCAAGCAAGGACCAGCAGACTGAGGGACAGCTTCATTCCCCAAGCTGTCAGGGCATTGAACTCCCTCCCGACTCTGCCGACTCTCCCCTCTTCTGCCCCACGCACCTGATCTGGGAATCACCCCGTTCCCTTTCAGTCGGTCACGTTCGCCGTACGTCGGATGTCACCGACGAATTGGGATCCCTTTGGAACACGCCATAGTTGCTACCATTTCCAGAGCCCTGAGAGAGCCCCTCAGACCCCGGCTGTTCCGGGCGGGGAAATTCATGCAGGGAGAGTCAGAGCTGCTGTTCCACAAGACCCACTCAGCAGACTATTGGATAACGCTGGGAAAGCGTGCCCCGGGGGGCCGCTGCGGAAGCCACATCATGCCCGGAGGGAGTTACCGTGTGGAGAATACACGTATGGACTGGCCGTGGGCAGTGCAACATACAGAAGTCACAGGGGTGGCTCCGGCCAATTTTAGGCGGGGGTCAACACCACACTGAGACGGCAGAGAGAGCTCTGCCGAGGGAAAGACACAAGCTCGCCGAAGGGAGACTTACCGTGGAGAATACACATATGGGACCGCCGTGGGGGTCACAACATATGGAACCCAGCCTAACACACGTTCCACCAATGCATACGAGCGTTAGGGTTAGGGTTGCGGAGGACTCGACAGGGTTCGCCATGCTGGGGAACTTGACTGGAGCATATAAGCGCACGTATCCGTTCCAGGGGAAGGGAGTGGCGCAGCAAGCCGACACTTAGAATGGGCACTTTGGTGTTACTGACTATGGGAAGTGAGGACACAGGAAGATACCAGCTCTACACATAGGCTATAGTACCTAGCGAACGTGTTGGGTGTCGCCCAGCCCGCAGCTCTACAAATATCTGCCAGCGAAGCTACACCCCTGGTGGAGTGGGCTCTTAACCCGAGCGGGCAGGGCACGTCTTGGGTTTCATACGCCAAGACGATGACATCCACTATCCAGTGGGCCATCTTCTGCTTGGAGACAGCCTTTCCCTTCTGCTGTCCTCCGTAACAGACGAAGAGCTGCTCTGAGGTCCTGAAGCTTTGCGTAAGTCCGTAAGGCACGGACGAGACAGAGAAAAGCTAGGGCTGGGTCTGCCTCCTCCGAGGGCAGCGCTTGCAGGTTCACCACCTGGTCCCGGAAGGGAGTGGTGGGAACCTTGGGCACATATCCAGGCCGGGGTCTCAGGATTACGTGAGAGTTACCAGGCCCAAATTCCAGGCACGATTCGTCGACCGAAAATGCCTGCAGGTCCCCTACCCTCTTGATGGAGGCCAATGCAGTCAGGATTACTGTCTTCAGAGACAGAATTTTTAACTCCGCTGACTGCAAAGGCTCAAAGGGAGGCCTCTGCAGTGCGGTCAGCACCAGAGACAGGTCCCAAGAGGGTATAGAGGGAGGGCGAGGTGGATTCAGTCTCCTCACCCCCCTCAGCAACCTGACAATCAGATCATGCTTCCCTAAGGACTTTCCGCCTACGAGCGGCCACATAAACCTTGAGGGTGGAGGGAGACAGCCTTCGCTCCAACCCGTCTTGTAGGAAGGAAAGCACAGAACTGACTGAACACCTTTGGGGGTCTTCTCGGCGAGGTTCCACGTCAACGCATAGAGGTGCCTTGTAGAGGGCGCTCTAGCGGAAGTAATGGTCTCCACCACAGCTGCCTAGAACCTCCGCGGGTGCCAGAGGGTGCCCCGTCTCTGAGTCAGGAGGTCCTTCCTCAGAGGAATGGGCCAAGGAGGTGCTGTCGCGAGGAGCACTAGTTCCAAAAAGTCCTTTTGGGCCAGTACGGAGCGACCAACAGGACTTGCTCCTCGTCCTCCCTGACCTTGCACAGTGTTTGTGCAAGAAGGCTGGGTCCCCTCGGTCAGGGAATAGAACAACTGGCAGTGGGTGGAGTCTGGGGCGGAAAACAGGTGTACCTGCGTGGCCCCAAAGCGACTTCAGATCAGCTGGACCACCTGGGGATGGAGTCTCCACTTTTACTGATATGCTCATCCGTCGAATGCAAAGCGTAGGAACGGTCTGCATCGAGGGAGAATCGAGACATGAAAGTATGCATCCTTCAGGTCGATCCCTGCAAACCAATCTTGGGGACAGACACACCCGAAGATGCGTTTCTGCGTTAACATTCTGAACGGCAGCCTGTGAAGGGACTGGTTCAGAAGTCGCAGATCCAAGATCGGCCGTAACCCGCTGCTTTTCTTGGGCACAATGAAGTATGGGCTGAAGAAGCCGGTCTTCATATCGGCTGGAGGGACCGGCTCTATTGCGTCCTTCGCCAGTAGGACTGCGATCTCCGCCTTAAGCACAGGGGCATTCTCCTTCGACATGGAGGTGAAGTGGATGCCCCTGAACTGAATCGCATAGCCGAGTCTGATGGTATGGATGAGCCAGCGAGATGGGCTGGGAAGTGCTAGCCAGGCTCCCAGGAACCATGCAAGCGGGACCAACGGCACCACAGACGTGCCCGCAGCAGGGCAGCATGCAGGGACCCGACATGGACGGCATGGTAGCGGCCCACGGTGGGGTCTGAGTGTGCTGTGCAACACTTACCTGCTTCCGCTGAGGGGGCGCGCGAGTGTGGGGAGGCCACTTGTGTGCGTCCCAAACACAGCCGGCACCCTCTTCTGGCGATAGGAGAGGCACCTGAGGGTGACAAGGCATGGAAGTGTCAAACACCGCCAAGCGCACTCTCCTGGCACCCAGAGGTATTGGAACTGCTCTTTAGAACTTGGGTACCACTGGCTGTATTTGACACCAGTGGCGGAACAAAATTTACCAATGATTCTCCACCCGACCCTCCTCCGGGGAAGAGCAGCTCTTAACCAAATCCGGGTGACCCGTCCCCACTGACTGGCAGCTGAGACGTGTGGCATCGTAGGACCGATGCCCATGGCGATGAGCAGACTGAGGGGGTCGCCGATGGGGTTTCTGGACGTCGCCTGGCCGAGGGCTAGCGCGGTGACTTTAAATATAAAACAGTCACTGTGCACAGCTCAACCTCAGCTCAGAACTACCCTTATGCACAAGTGCTGGGCAGAAGTGGCCTGTCCGTGGCACTGCCACCCCATCTGGTGAGGGTAGTGAGAGAGAGAGGAAAACTTTATACAGGCTATGGCCCCTTTGGCGTTCCATTTTCTGGTGCCAAGTGGTTCCACACTGCTAAAGCTTTCCAATGCACATCCTGGAAAAGGCAAGGGGGCGGGCAAGGCGATTTATGCGTTGCGCTATGCCTCAGCCTTCCGGGGAAGCATGACTGTCAAGTATGAATCTGATTCAGCATGAAACATCCACTATTTTAGTGGGAATCTCAGCCTCATCTTCGTTTTCAACACATAACAGCCCTCTCTCCGATGCAGCGGTTGACATCTGTCCTCTGCTAGAGCCCCAAATGAAACGCTAGGTCCCTCTTTTATTTATTTGTTTTTTATTACTTTAAAAAAAAAAAAAAAAATTTTAGGACCAGCAATCTCATCTGTAAGCTACCAGCAGGCATGTGAGAGTGCGCCGAGCACTCAAACCCTTATGAAAAAGGTAAGATGAACAACGCGCCGACGTGGTCATGCTCTCATGAGAGAACATGAACCACCCACGAACACAGTCTCAGCATGCTGCGATGTGCTAGAGGAGTGGGGGCCCACGGAGATGTGCTCGGCAGGGAAGCTCCAATGTAATCCTCAGGTCACCCAGGCTTATCAGCCAAAGTAGCCCCTTTTCTGGTGCACCAGAAAAGACACTAGATCGGGGTATAAGCGAAGGGACTCAACCCTGTTTGAGGTTTCATAGTCTCGACCGCGCATCTAGATTGCAGAGTGACGCACGCTGGGTTGCCGTGACAACCTGCGCTGTCAGCCGGCAGCTAGACGGCACACGGTGCCATGAACACGCAAACCCTCACGGGGAAGGCGAGACGAACAGCGTGCCGACGTGATCCCGTTCTCCTGAGAGAACATGGACCATCCACAAACGCAATCTCAACATAGTTATGCGAGAGGGCTCGTGGCCGTCAACAAGGACAGGAAACAACCGCATCCAGAAACGCACGGGTGGAATGACGTCTTGAAAAAGATGCAGTGTCACACCCGCGCTGCTCTTTTAGAAGAAATTGTGTTCTTTTAAATGTGCTGAAGCACCCAGGAACGACCACGGCAAAACACAGGAGAGTAGTGCAGCCTGTGTATGCACTCACCATTGGGAACGCCCTCACCGAACCAACAGACCAAACAGTTTAATCGCTGTATCAGGGAGCTTGCGGCCGCCGCTGATCGTACCATCTCACTCAGCACTCAAAGCCTCTTCTGTCGTTCTCTCTCTTTCTCTCTACTGAAGCAGGAACAGTCTTCTTCATCAACACCGTGTTCGGCTCCGTACGTGACCGACTGAAAGGGAACTATTTATTCCTTCTTTCCCCATGTTCCCAACATTTTTCACTGGATGATTCTCCTTGTGTCCCTTTATTGTGCTCCAGTATGTCATTTTTAATTGTAATCTCCTAACTTCCAGGGGCATTTCTGCCATTTCTACCTGTATTGCTGGAATAGGGGATGTTCTGAATGCCCCACAACTTATTCTTAAAGCTTGCGACTGAATAACATTTATTTTCTTTAACACAGATGTTGATGCAGAGCTGTAGACTATGCATCCATAATCTATTACAGGTCTTATCACAGCACAGTATATTCTTTTTAATGATTGTCGACTTGCGCCTCAATCTACCCCTGCCAAACATCTTAAAACATTTATTCCTTTTTTACATTTATCTATTACTTTCTTTATGTGACTGACAAATGCAAGTTTTGAGTCCATCCACAACCCCAAAAATCGAATTAGTGACACTTGTTCTAAAGTTTGTTCATATAGTTTTAATTTTATTTGTGGGTTGTTTTTCTTTTTTGAGAAACAAATAACTTGCGTTTTTTCTACTGACAATTTGAAACCCCAGTTATTTGCCCATTTTTCCACTTCCTCTCCTGCTTTCTGCATGCTTCTTTCCACAAATTTAACATTCCTTCCTCTTTTCCACAGAGATCCATCATCTGCGTATAGGGATTTTCCTATTCCTTGTTCTACCTTAGAAAAGATGTCATTAATCATTATGTTGAACAAAATTGGGCTACAAACACTGCCTTGAGGAGTGCCGTTATCTATTGTGTATATATTTGAGTAATGTGACCCTACCTTAACCTGTATTGTACGATTAAAAAGGAAACCCATTATCCAATTATATAACCTTCCTTTAATACCCATTTTATCCAATTTAATTAAAAGTCCCTCCTTCCACAACATGTCATAGGCTTTTTCCACATCAAAAAATACTCCAACTAACACTTCTTTATTTATAAATGCTTTTCTGATTTCAGATTCTAAACATATAATTGAATCCACTGTATTTCGACCCCTTCTAAAACCACTTTGATGTGGGCAAAACAGACTTTTGTTTTCTATTGTGAAATTTAATCTAGCTATTACCATTCTTTCCATTACTTTACACAAGTTCGATGTTAGTGAAATCGGTCTATAGTCAGCTGCTCTGGAATGATCTTTCCTGGCTTAGCTATTGGAACAACTACTCCATGTTTCCAAGAATAAGGAAGCTTTCCTGACTCCCATACTTTATTGAATAGATGTAATATGATATCAGATATATCGTTGAATAAGTTCTTTATCATCTCATTACAGATGTCATCCTTTCCTGGAGATGTACTTCTTAAACCTGTCAATACCTGTTTGAGTTCATACAAAGTAAAACCTTCATCCAAAGTGCATTCAGAAGACCTTCTCTGAACCATGATATTTGGATTATCTCTTATTACTTGCTCTCTTTGCCTTTTCATGTCCTCTGATATGTTACTATTACTATGTATCTTCACAAATGCTTTTACCAATACCTCTGCCTTTTCACCTTCAAGTGTTATATATTTATCCTCATCTATTATTACAGGAATATCTCTATACATTTTATCCCTCCCATTTTCCTAATCATACCCCATAGTTCACTTATATCTATTCTCTCATTTCATCACAAAAATGTCTCCAATAGTCTCTTTTAGCAGTTTTAATTACTTTTCTTACCACTGCCTGAGATCTTTTGTATTCCATTACATCTTCAAAGGAATAGGTTTTCTTTACCTTTCAAGTGCTCTAGTTCTAATTGAGATTACCTCACTCATTTCTCTGTCCACCTTGGTACACTTTTCCTCTCCTTTCCCCTGAACTTTTCCAATGACCTCCTCAGCTGCACTACAAAGGATCTCATTTATTTTATTGTTTAACTCCTCAGTTTCCTGTATATCATTTGTCATTCCTAACAATTTAGATTCACTAACTTCCTTAAACTTTACCCAATCTGCTGTTTTAAATTTCCACCTGGGAATTTTCTCTTTTATGTTTTGTTCCACTTCTATGCCTACTACACATCTGATGGGGTAATGATCACTACCTATTGTTGTTTGAGCTAGCACTTCCCATTTGCATTGTCTTGCCAGACTTTGAGATACTATTGTTAAGTCTATTGCTGACTGATGACCTCATGCTGCATCTATCCTTGTTGCTCTTCTGTCATTTAAACACACTAGATCATTATTATCTGATATACTTTCCACAATATTTCCATTATGATTATTACATTCGTTACCCCACATCGTACTATGTGCGTTGAAGTCCCCACACCACACCAATTTGAAACTTCCCTCACCACCAATTTTTGTATTAATTCCTCTTTAATTCTATCACATGGATTATAAAAGTTGATTATTCTTATATTCTGATTTCCTGTTGATACCTCCACCGCTATTGATTCAAGTTCCCCATTCATATCTATCTCCTGAACTCTATCCCTTGTTTAATTAAAGTCACTACTCCACCACCATTAGTTAATTTTCTATCTTTACGCACTATTACATATTGAGGAACAGCAAAATTTAAATGAATGAGGTTTTAACCAAGATTCTTGAATGCATATAATATGTGGTTTTTCTTTATATTCATCTATACATTTTTTCATCTATATGTTCTTGCCCATTTGCTATTAGGATTATTGCATTCCACTGCAAGGTTATCAGTACCATTATGGTCCTCCACATACAGCCTGCGAATTTGTTATCTGCATCTTTAGTTTATCGTTTATCTGTTATTCCATCTGCATTCAAGTACTTTTCTGCTGCTCTAATTATTATTCTTATGTTTTCTGTTCTACTTTCAGTTTGAGCCGAACAATTGATTACTTCAGCCATAAAGGTGGTGAACGCCAGTTTGTCTACAGTGATGGTGTTTATGGCCTAAGCATAACTTAATCCTTCCGTTATTTTCACATTTTGTATTTTGACTGCATTTTTCCTTACATGACAACCCCCAAATGCCGCACTATGCTCCTCTCCACAGTTGCAGCACTTCGGTTTTACTCCCTCTTCACATTTTCCGTACTCATGATTGCCACTACATCTTGCGCACCGTTGCTTTCCTTTACACACCGACGCCACATGTCCATATTTTTGACACTCTCAATGGAGGTGGGATATAAGGTCTTACTGAATAACTCATGAATCCTAGAAACACTCTTTCTGGCATTTTTATCCTCATCAAAATGCAACACAGATAGACTGTCCATTCTCTCCTTGTTATTTGTATATTTCATTCTTTTAGCTTCAATTACAGATGCACCTGTTATGCTTTTCTTAATTACCTCTACAGAAACATTAGTGGGGATTCCTGTGATTATACCTCTCATCCATTTTTTACCTCCTATTATTGAACAAGTGACTTTTTGTCCCAACAGAGATTTTAGCCCAAGCGCTTTCTTTTGTTGATTGCTATCCTTACAAAACAGCAGCATTTTACCATCCTGCAGCATCTTAGCACTTTCTATGTTTCCTATGGTTTCTTTTAATGCATTGGACAGTTTTAAAGGATTCAAAGAGATGCCACCTTCTTGCATGAATCTTATCATTACCTTATGTTCTTCTTTCCTCCTTCTATTCTGATGATTTTCTCTGATTTTCTCTACTAAGTTCCATTTACTTTTTTAAATCCTTCAACCTCCCTGCCTGTGTCTTCTTCCATCTCCGGATCGCTTCCAGAACTACCATCACTTCCTCCCATCAATGCTCCAGTCACTGCTCAATGTTGCCAACCAACCACACTGCCTCCCCCCACCAAGTCAACAAAGCCCAAGCTTTATAGAGGGAAGAACAGGTGGACATCGTTCACTTGATGAGTCTCCTAGCCACACCCACTGGCTGGCTGTAGTAGGAAGAACCGGAGACTCATCACAATGTTTTATCCATGTCCACTACAAGTACTAAGCTGTTATGTTTGCATTCATGTACTATGTAGTCTATAACAAGTATACTCTTTATAAAGTATATTTTTTTAACAAGATTTGTCTCGATCATTCTTTTTTTAAGGGGAGGTTGATGATTTTGATCAGATGTGGAATGCACACCGCATCCGGACACAGCGTAATATTACTGCACCACATGGTACACCCAGCCGTAATGTATGTAGCATGTAATGTGCTCCTGCTTGATTGATTCCTCCTGCTTGGATTGATTGCTCCTGTCTTCGATTGCTCCTGTCTACCCTGTTTGCTATTGCTGCTGTGCTCACATGTGCTCTGCTCTGCTCTGCTCTTTTGGGATTTTTATTTGATATAATTCGCTGTTGTTTAAACTGCTAATTATAACCTACTCATCTTCATATATTGTCTAACATTGCCTACCACATTAAATCTGACATCACTAGCTTTTAATCTAAATCACTATCGCACGTTAGCTTTTCGCTAGCCTGTTAGCTTGCCATCTCTGCACACGGGTTTCCTGTTTTCTGAGTTCACTAAACAACTGTGGTGAGTTGGATTAGTAAATAGACTCCATCAAACAACTTTGGTAAGATGGATTAATCAACAAATACGGTAAGCCATGTCTTCTTCTCCAGTCATTGTCACTTGCACCGCATGTTTCATGTTTAGTGTATCTGTCTCCGTTGGTGAGCAGGGCTTCACATGTGAAAAATCGAGCTCTTACTAGAACAAGGAAGTATGACCATATTAGCCCGGTTCTGTCAACACTGCACTGGCTCCCTATTAAACATCGTATGAATTTTAAAATCTTGCTTCTTACTTACAAAGCACTACATGGTTTAGCTCCCCAGTACTTGAGCGAACTCTTAATGCATTATACTCCCTCACGTCTATTGCGGTCTCAAAACTCTGGCCAGTTGATAATACCTAGAATATCAAAATCAACTGCAGGCGGTCGATCCTTTTCCTATTTAGCACCTAAACACTGGAACAGTCTTCCTAGCATTGTTCGGGAAGCAGACACACTCTGTCAGTTTAAATCTAGACTAAAAATGCATCTCTTTACTATGGCTTTACATAAAACATTATAAATTTCTATTATTCAAATCAGTAAATGATTGTTAGGCTGCATTAACTAGGTCAGCTGGAGCCGGGAACACTTTCCATAACACCTGATGTACTCGTTACATCATAAGAAGAATGGCATCTACGCTAATGTTAGTCTCTCTGTTTATCCCGAGGTTTACTGCAGTCAGCCGGATCCGGGCCGTATCCAGATCAGATGGTGGACCTGCGCCTGGACATGACCAACGCATCCCTGAAATGTCTGCAGAGAGTGTGTCAAATAAACTCCCCCCGTAAATGCCGCATCGACACGACATCCTCATTAAACCCGTCTTCGGCGTGACGACGCCAATCTTTCAAATAATCTTACGAATATCTATTTACCTAATGTGAATTAAGACCTGCAATGTTGCCAGAATTATAATCATACACTGTTTGTTCATCGGCCAGAGGAGAACTGGCACCCCGACTGAGCCTGGTTTCTCCCAAGGTTTTTTTCTCCATTCTGACCCTGAAGGAACGGTTATGAATCAGTGTATTGATTCAGGATTCGGATCGCCAATGTCACGTGATTTCAGCAGTTTGGCAATTTGACACACCAGAGTTTTTTGTTCTGGTCTGCTCCCTGTTAAAAGGAGTGATGAGATACTTAGATTCAAGATTCAAGATTCAAGAGTTTTATTTGTCACGTACACAGTTATATACAGAATATACAACCGGCAGTGAAATGTAAACAGGTCCGCTCCATGGACAGTGCAAATTCACAGTTAAAAACACGAGGAAATTATAATAGAAATAGAATAAAAAGTACTATACTAATATATATATATATATATATATATATATATATATATATATATATATATATATATATATATATATATATATATATATATATATATATATATATATATATATCTGTAGAAATAATCAAGCCAAGTAGAAGAAAAAGTAAAAGAAATAAAAATAAAGAAGTGGAATAAAATAAGTGAAGTAAACTGTGCAGTGAGTAAATTGTAGACTTATAAATATGTGGTTAACAAATATATAAAGAAGTATAATGTGCAAACAGGTTTATAACAGGTTGTTACACAGTAACAACAAGAACAGAAAGTGCAGTGCAATGTTAGTGTATCGATGTTTATCCTGAAGTGAAGTCACATGATGTTAAGTGACTGAATTCAGGAGTCTGATGGCCTGGGGGAAGAAGCTCCTCCTGAGTCTCTCAGTTTTGGCCATCAGGCTTCGGAAGCGCTTACCAGATGGCAGCAGCGTGAAATGAGGGTTTGCAGGGTGATTAGAGTCCTTGATGATTTTAGTAGCTCTGCCTTCGCAGCGTTTGGTGTAGACGTCCTGCAGAGATGGGAGAGCTGACCCTGAGATACGCTCGGATAAGCGCACGACTCTTTGCAGGGCTTTGCAGTCATGACTGGTGCTGTTCCCATACCACGCTGTGATGCACTGAGTTAATACACTTTCTATCGCCCCTAAATAGAACATTTTCAGGATAGCTTGTGAAACCCTGAATTTCCTCAGCTGGCGCAGGTGGTACAGTCTTTGCCTGGCTTTTTTCACCTGTGTCTGAATGTGAGCAGTCCAGGTCAGGTCCTCGGAGATGTTTACACCCAGGTACTTGAAGCTGCTCACTCTCTCTACTGGTGACCCGCTGATCATGAGGGGGGAGTATGTCCGTTGCTGTCTCTTCCTGAAGTCCACAATCATTTCTTTGGTCTTGCCAACATTCAGAGAGAGACAGTTGTCCTGGCACCATGATGTTAGATGCTCCACCTCGTCCAAGTATGCCGTCTCATTGTTGTTGGAAATGAGGCCCAGGACAACAGTATCATCAGCAAATTTGATGATAGAGGTGGAGCTGTGTGTGGACAAACAGTCATGCGTGTAGAGAGAGTAGAGCAGGGGACTCAGGACACAGCCCTGTGGAGCTCCCACACTCAGGGTGATGGAGGAGGAGGTGGACTGGCCTATTCTCACCACCTGAGGCCTGCCAGTGAGGAAGTCCTCAATCCAGTGGCAGAGAGAAGGATTCAGGCCGAGATCCAGGAGTTTGGCGGTTAGCTTAATGGGAACTATGGTGTTAAAGGCTGAGCTATAGTCAATAAATAGCAGCCTTACGTAGTTCCCACTTTTGCTGTCGATGTGAGTGAGGGAGGAGTGGAGGACATGAGAGATGGCATCTTTAGTCGATCTATTGGGACGATAGGCAAACTGAAGAGGGTCCAAAGTGTCAGAAAGACCTTCATGACTATAGATGTGAGAGCCACTGGACGATAGTCATTTAGACAAGAGGGTTTACTGTTCTTAGGGACAGGGATGATGGTGGATTTTTTGAAGGAGGTGACTCATTAAAGATAGATGTAAACAACCCGGCGAGCTGATCAGCACAGGACCGCAGAACACGGCCTGAAATACCATCTGGCCCAGCAGCTTTCCTGACGTCCACATGCTTGAGTGCCCTCCGAACTTCATCCTCCGAGACAGAGATCACGTGGTTGTTGCTGCTCTGAGTAATTCCCTCTGACGCGCCACTTGGCGGAGTCGCGTTGCCGCGGTTACAATCAAAGCGAGCGTAGAAAGAGTTTAACTCATTCAAGCGACGGATCAGCTCTCACCTCTGCAGAGGATTCTCTGCCACATGCTCCGCGAGTCGTTGAGTTGGAAATGAGACTCCACGCGATCCTTATAATGGAGCTTTGCTGCTTTAACTGTGCGTCTGAGAGCATAGCAGGACGATCTGTATTCAGTCATGTTCCCCGATAGGAGACTGGCGTTGTAAGCGGCAGTGCGTGTGTTCACTGCAGCGCAGATTGAATTGTCCACCCACGGTTTCTGATTTGAGAAGGACGTTATTGTTATTGTTTGCGTGGCTTGCTCTGTAAGCGTATTGATGAAGCAAAGCGCCACATCCGTGAACTCGTTTACGTCAGCTGAACTCGCCCGGAACATGTCCCAGTCAACATCATCCAGAGCTGCCTGTAGCGCGGTCTCTGAGTGGGGTGACCAACTCTTAACTTCTTCCGCCTCACCGGGGTTCCTGAAGCGAGCCTTTGTTTGTATTCAGGTGTGAGGAAAATGGCGGCATGATCCGATTTGCCAAACGCTGGAAGTGACCGCACTTTATAGGCGTTCTTAAACGGAGAGTAGCAATGATCCAGCGTGTTTGCTCCTCGTGTAGGACAGGAGACGTGCTGGTGAAAGTTTGGCAAGACTTTCTTTAGGTTTGCTTTGTTGAAATCGCCCGCGACGATGAAAGTAGCAACGGGGTGTTTGTTTATGACGCCGCTGGCAACATCATGAAGGCCAGATAAAGCCAGCCCTGTGTCTGCCTGTGGTGGAATGTAAACAGCGGTCGCGACGACCGCAGAAAACTCCCTCGGCAGATAGAATGGGCGGCAGATGATTGTTAAATGTTCCAGATGAGGCGAGCAGGACCGCGAGAGAATGGTGATGTTCCTGGGGTCGCACCATTTCTTGTTGATTATGAAGCATACTCCACCGCCTTTGGATTTACCGGCCTCGGCTGTTCTGTCCATCTGAAAAGTTCTCAGACGGCGTCACAGCTGTGCCCGGGACCACGGGCGTGAGCCATGTTTCGGACAAACAAAAGATGTTACAGTCTCTCATGTCCCGTTGAAAACTTATCCTGGCTCTAAGATCGTCCATCTTATTCTCCAGGGATTGAACATTTGCTAGAAGAATGCTTGGGAGAGGAGGGCTGAATGCCCTTTTCCTCAGTCTGTTGCGGATACCAGCGCGTTTCCCACAGTGTTTCTTGATTCTTCGCCGCCGACCCGTCTGGCCATTGTTCAACTCAGCGTTCCGAAGAATCTCAGATGGCCACAGAGGATCGGCAAAAGTGTCCTGAAACAGTCCAGTGTAGAGGTAACCAATGTCCAAAAGAGTTTTGCTGTCATAGCAGATCAGTGCAGTTGATAAGTTTGTAAAAATTGAGAGTAAAAGAAAGTAAAATAGTAAATAAAAGCACAGTCTTCGCGGAGCGACCTGAACGGTGACCGAACATAAGCGGCGCCATTTTGTAGACTTTTCGGTAGCAGACTATCATCACTCAATGGCTGGTTGTCTAAGTGGTGTCCGGTTGCCTCTGGCTTTTGGCTTGCTCAGTTGGGGACACCTAAATTTCATCTATATTACCGATCTGCCCGCATTGACACTATATGATACTTGAAATTAGCTGGATAACATCACCGTTTCACCAGAACGGCTGTACAAATTCTGTTGCATTATTTTCCTGTTAACAATGTGAAGCTACTTTGAAACAATTGGACTTGTTAAAAGCGCTATATAAATAAAGGTGATTTGATTTGATATATGGCTCCTCATCTTTACGGGTCAGAAGATCATATCTTTCGGTGTGTCCCTGCTGATGTTCAAAACTGCCAAGAGGAGTGTGTAACACCGACGTACGTGTGTGATGACACAGTTTTTGAACTTTGTTGTATGATAATGGACGAACTTCATTTCAGTGTCCCAGAGGATGCAAAGAGTGGCAGAGCCCTGTACATCAGACTTAGGCAAGAGATACTATGCGTGTTGTAATTTGCCTTTACAATATCTTTGGAAGAAAGACATGTACTGCAATATTGTAAGTATTGCTTTCCTGTAGCTCAAACAATAAGAGCGTGGCACTAGCAGCGCCAAGGTCATGGGTTCGATTCCCAGGGAAAGCAAGATATGACAAAATGTAAAAATGTGTACCTTGAATGCAATGTAAGTCGCTTTGGATAAAAGCGTCTGCCAAATGCATAAATGTAAATGTATTCTAATGTAGCCATATTTTACAGCACTTGGACATAATACTGTACATTTTCTATCACTTTTGTTCTAAAGTCTTTACTTATAGACTTACTTGTCAATGTATAATGCACACGTTATCAAATAAAAGACTCACTTCTGGGACTCACATTTAGGTAACACTGTAAGGTCAACAAATGTATGGCAATGTATTTTTATTTTTTACTGAAATGTAAGACCTATGTCTTAGTTTGTCCCAGAAAACAAATGAACAGAGTATAAGTATCCTGATTATTTTACCACTGCCATACATGGAGAACATTTTCAAAATTGAGCTTAGCTGGACATGCACATAATTTACCTTACAAGCTATTGTCAGCTTTATAACAGAAGTAGTTGGCATCTAAGACACTCCCAAACTCTCTTCGAAATTCAGAGTAGGTATTGTAAGTGCAGGGTATCTGCAACAGTGGACCACATGTATGTGCCACTGGACACCTTTGTAAACCCCTGACATCTGTAAACTCAACATCAATGTGTGAAACACAGATAACATCAGCCCCAGTGGTAAAGTGCAGAAATGTATGCAGTTTTTCTTTGTCAAGTGATCGAATGAACAGTTTTAATAACTCCATTGTTTTGCTGTGAGAAAGTTGTTTCTCATTGGGTTTAAGCAACGCAATGATGCTTTTTGCTGTTGGAATTTTGGATTCATAAAGGGCTAAAACTGCAGAAACAGTTGGAAGCAGACTTTTTAAAGTACACTGAGCACTGGCAGCCATCATTTTAAGAGCATACATTGGCTCTTGTATTAGCTGTTTGTGTGTAGTCTGTATGATGGTGTCCTTTATGGCATCTGCATCTGGTACAGCGTTCCCACCCATTCTGGAAAGCATGTCCAGTAGGCCATCCGTGTCATACTCTCTTCCTTCTAGCACAGAGCTGATGATGTCTTTCTCAAATGGCGTGACAAACCTTGAATTAAACACAATATATAAAACAGATCAATTACAGTGCATAGTGTGATCCAAACACCCCAGAATGCAGTCTGGACGATGGGGCAGGTCGACACTGCGTCACGTACATACTATCATAATTTGTGTAAAATCCCTAGTTTGTGCATCACCAATCTAATTGAAATATGAAGATGCCTAAATTGATTTTGTAAAAATAGAGCCCTGCATGACATGCAGTAAATATATAGGTACTGGTCATATAATTAGAATATCATCAAAAAGTTGATTTATTCCACTAATTCCATTCAAAAAGTGAAACTTGTATATTGTAATCATTCATTACACACAGACTGATATATTTTAAATGTTTATTTCTTTTCATTTTGATGATTATAACTGACAACTAAGGAAAATCCCAAATTCAGTATCTCAGAAAATTAGAATATTACTTAAGACCAACACAAAGAAAGGATTTTTAGAAATCTTGGCCAACTGAAAAGTATGAACATGAAAGAGTATGAGCATGTACAGCACTCAATGCTTAGCCGGGGTCCTTTTGCCTGAATTACTGCAGCAATGCGGCGTGGCATGGAGTCCATCAGTCTGTGGCACTGCTCAGGTGTTATGAGAGCCCAGGTTGCTCTGATGGTGGCCTTCAGCTCTTCTGCATTGTTGGGTCTGGCATATCGCATCTTCCTCTTCACAATAGCCCATAGATTTTCTATAGGGTTAAGGTCAGGCGAGTTTCCTGGCCAGTTACCAGCTGGAGTTTGTGCAGGTGCCAAGTCCTGTTGGAAAATGAAATCTGCATCTCCATAAAGTTGGTCAGCAGCAGGAAGAATGAAGTGCTCTAAAACTTCCTGATATCGGCTGCGTTGACCTTGGACCTCAAAAAACACAGTGGACCAACACCAACAGATGACATGGCCCCCAAACCATCACTGACTGTGGGGAACTTTACACTGGACCTCAAGCAACATGGATTGTGTGCCTCTCCTCTCCTCCTCCAGACTCTGGGACCCTGATTTACTTTCATCAGAGAACATAACTTTGGAGCACTCAGCAGCGGTCCAGTCCTTTTGTCTTTAGCCCAGGCGAGGCAGCTTCTGCCGCTGTCTGTTGTTCAAGAGTGGCTTGACACAAGGAATCGACAGCTGAAACCCATGTCTTGCATACGTCTGTGCGTAGTGGTTCTTGAAGCACTGACTCCAGCTGCAGTCCACTCATTTTTTAATGGGTTTTGTTTCACAATCCTCTCCAGGGTGCAGTTATCCCTATTGCTTGTACACTTTTTTTCTGCCACATCTTTTCCTTCCCTTGGCCTCTCTATTAATGTGCTTGGACACAGAGCTCTGTGAACAGCCAGCCTCTTTTGCAATGACCTTTTGGGTCTTGCCCTCCTTGTGCAAGGTGTCAATGGTCGTCTTTTGGACAACGGTCAGGTCAGCGGTCTTCCCCATGATTGTGTAGCCTACAGAACTAGACTGAGAGCCCATGTAAAGGCCTTTGCAGGTGTTTAGAGTTCATCAGCTGATCAGAGTGTGGCTCCAGCTGTCTTCCAATATTCAACCTTTTCACAATATTCTAATTTTCTGAGATACTGAATTTGGGATTTTCCTTAGTTGTCAGTTATAATCATCAAAATTAAAAAAATAAACATTTGAAATGTATCAGTCTGTGTGTAATGAATGAATATAATATACAAGTTTTACTTTTTAATGGAATTAGTGAAATAAATCGACTTTTGATGATATTCTAATTATATGATCAGCACCTGTAGTCTAGATATTAAATATATTGGCCTATAGAAAGTATCTCTCCTTTGCAATGCCATAATTTCCTTACAGTCTTAAAAAGTGGCACAGACTTATCTGCTGGATAAAATAATAAATGCAATATAGCTAATTAAATCTCACACTGTGTATCATTTATATCAGCAACATTTTTCGTAATATTGCCCTGCTCTAAAACTGTTCAATATTAAAGCTTGCAGACAATATGACTTTTCTAAAGCTACTTTGAAGCCTGAACTGAAGAACCCGGAGATGCCTACAAAGCGTAGAAGCGTAGAAGTTAGTGTAGGCTACTACAGTAGCCTACACTAACTTCATCTAACTTGAGTCTTAAGTTCATCAAAACATTAGCCAATTGATTGTAACTGAAATCGGCATGGTTATGGCACTTAATATTTATGTAGTATGGAATCAAACAGCATAGAAGTATTTAATTCATAAAGTAGTAGGCCTACATAAAGGAAATTTGCATGCTCATCCCCCAAGCGTCTATGCAAATAAGCTCTGCTGTATTCTAAACCAATGAAATTGGTTCAAACTGCACACTGGGGGTTACTCACGTGATGTCCTCAGAATACGTGTATTTTTGTGTGAAGTGTGGTTCTACCACACATAGGCTACATTTACTTTTGCATACACACAAAAATATACAATATTGATGTTTGTTAGCACTAAAACTTAAAAATACTTTTTGACAGCATTAAAGCGTAAATTACGTATCGAAAGTGTGAATGTGCATTGTGGCATTAAAATAAAATTGTGGCATTAATGTTTATTAATGAATGTCGCATTTATTAAATGGAGTTTAATTATCAGCTTAATATGAAAAAACATTTCTGTTTGTGACTTGTGCTGTAGCTGGTTTCAGAGGATTACATATTGTTAAGCAATACACGTTTTGAAACCTTCAAAATGGCTGGATTAAAAGCGTTTGTTTGTTTTTAGAAATCTAGATATTGTAACTCTTTTTTAATAGAATAACATGGCTAGAAGGCAGCACATGATACCAGTCACAGCCTATCTTACAGGCTAGTAGGATACTAAACAACAAACAAATTATGTAATGTAATTTTATTTCAAACGAATGAGGAAAATAAAATAGGCTGAATCAAAATTCTAAATGAATAGAATAGTTACAGAATAATCTGCCATCCTTCTGAAGGCACTCCCCTGCACTTTTGATAATTTAAACATGTTAATTACACAAATTTAATGTTTATTAAGCGAAGCAAAGATTTTGCTGAAAGATCCAGAAGAATAATTTTTGTCGCAAAAAAAATAAATAACGACTTATATAGTGATTTCAAAACAAAGTTTGAACCGTTATGAATCAGCGTATTGATTCATGATTTGGACATGAATCAAGTCAAGTCAAGTCAAGTCACCTTTATTTATATAAGCGCTTTTAACAAGTCCAATTGTTTCAAAGTAGCTTCACATTGTTAACAGGAAAATAATGCAACAGAATTTGTACAGCCGTTCTGGTGAAACGGTGATGTAATCCAGTTAATTTCAATTATCATATAGTGTCAATGCGAGCAGATCGGTAATATAGATGAAATTTAGGTGTCCCCAACTATGAGCAAGCCAAAAGCCAGAGGCAACGGACACCACTTAGACAACCAGCCATTTGAGTCATGATAGTCTGCTAAGTATCTCATCACTCCTTTTAACAGGAGGCGGACCAGAACAAAAACTGTGTGTCAATAAAACTGCTGAAATCGCGTGACATTGGCGATCGAATCCTGAATCAATACACTGATTCATAACCGTTCCTTCAGGGTCAGAATGGAGAAAAAAACCTTGGGAGAAACCAGGCTCAGTCAGGGTGGCAGTTCTCTTCTGGCGATGAACAAACAATGTAGCGATTATAATTCTGGCAACGGCATTGCGAGTCTTAATTCACATTAGGTAAATAGATATTCGTAAGATTATTTGAAAGATTGGAGTCGATCACGCCGAAGGCCCGGTTTTAATGAGGATGTCGTGTCGATGCAGCATTACGGGGAGTTTGTTGACACGGTCTCTGCAGACATTTCAGGGATGCATTGGTCATGTCCAGGCGCAGGTCCACCATCTGATCTGGATACGGCCACGGATCCGGCTGACTGCAGTAAACCTGCGGGATAAACAGAGAGACTAACATTAGCGTAGATGCCATTCTTCTTATGATGCAACTTGAGTACATCAGGTGTTATGGAAGTGTTCGGCTCCAGCTGACCTAGTTAATACCTTCTAACAATCATTTACTGATTTGAATAATAGAAATTGATGATGTTTTTATGTGCAAGCCATAGTAAAGAGATGCATTTTTAGTCTAGATTTAAACTGACAGAGTGTGTCTGCTTCCCACGGTACGATGCTAGGAAGACTGTTCCCAGAGTTTAGGCGCTAAATAGGAAAGGATCGACCCATGCAGTTGATTTTGATATTCTGGGTATTATCAACTGGCCAGAGTTTGAGAGACCGTTTGACATAAATAGGCGTGATGGAGTATAATGCGTTAGAGTTCGCTCAAGTACTGAGAGCTAAACCATTTTAGTGCTTTGTAGTAATAAGCAAGATTTTAAAATTTATCGATGTTTAATAGGGAGCCAGTGCAGTGTTGAAAGTAGGCTGAATATCGTCAGCATAACTTAATGAAAACTAGCACCGTAACTTCCTAATGATATCTCCCAGTGGTAGCATGTCTGGGAGGTGAAAAGAAACAACGGTCCTAGCACTTAGCCCTGCGGTGCTCCATACTGAACTTTGTGATCGATTGTGACATCTCGCTTTTTATGTGCTGCCACGAAGCTGAACTTGGTCAGATAAGTGTGAGTTTAAACCATACCAATG